>JAGVVM010009809.1:0-13195 GCA_019149425.1 Psidium friedrichsthalianum | reverse complement strand
CATTTCT
Organism: Psidium friedrichsthalianum; assembly: GCA_019149425.1. NCBI lineage: Eukaryota > Viridiplantae > Streptophyta > Magnoliopsida > Myrtales > Myrtaceae > Psidium > Psidium friedrichsthalianum. The sequence goes on along the minus strand of JAGVVM010009809.1, from coordinate 13,188 downwards.
TGATAGCCTTTCAAATTCACTTATCACTTATCATTTCTTGATAGCCTTTCAAATTCACTTATCACTTATCATGATAACTTATCAACAAATCCCTAAATAATTAATCCAACCACGATTAATTAACCCGACCATAGTTAATCAACTCAACTACGGTTAACTAACCCAACCATGGTTAACCAAAAAGTAACTATAGTCGATATTAAAGTAACTATAGTTAACTAACTTAGAATTTTTCAAGATAATTTGCCCTTAGGGGCAAAATCGTCATTTTGAAAGAATCGAGAAGGAAATTCATCAAAAATAGGATTGGCCAGTCGAAATGACCCGTTTTCTAATTTTTGAGATTTTTAGAATTTTTCGAGACAATTTGCCCATAATGGGCAAAATCGTCATTTTAGAAAATCGGGAAGGAAATTCATCAAAAATAGGATTAGCCAGTCGAAATGACCCGTTTCCTAATTTTTGAGATTTTTGAGAATTTTTCAAAATTTTTTGAGACTATTTACCCATAAGGGGCAAAATCGTCATTTTGAAAATATCATGAGGGAAAGTCATCAAAAATAGGATTGGCCAGTCGAAATGGCCCGTTTTCTAGTTTTTGGGATTTTTAAATGTTATGAAATTTTTCATAACAATTTGCCTATGAGGGGCAAAATCGTCATTTTGAAAATATCATGAAGAAAAGTCATCAAAAATAGGATTGTCCAGTCGAAATGGCCCATTTCCTAGTTTTTGAGATTTTTCTTTATCTTCTAAAATTTTTCAAGACAATTTACCTATGAGGAGCAAAATCGTCATTTTGAAAATATCATGAAGGAAAATCATCAAAAATAGGATTGACTAGTCGAAATGGCCCGTTTTCTAGTTTTAAAATTTTTCTATTGAATTTTTTTTGAACACGCATGAATCAATGACAATACGAATACGTATGCGGCATGACAAAGTATGCATAAGCTATACAATGTGAAATGCACATATATGATATTTTTTGGTATTTTCGAATTGAATAAGACTAACGATGCAAAATATTTTGAATATAAACGCAATATTAGAAGATACGATATAAACAGCAGTATGTGAAGATAAGCATTAAAAATTTCCTGAAGCCAGAAGAGGTAGTGAGCTAACGACTTCTGTGCAATGTTACAACCTCCAACAAGTGGCTCGACCTACTCATTATGGGGTTTGATGATATGAAAATTAAACTGCAAAAAGTAAAGACAATATATAAAGAACCTCTAACGAGGGGCTCGGCCTTGGCTCAGCCTACCCATTCTGCGGTTTGATGTGCAAGAATTAAATTGCAGAAAGTAAAGGCAGTATATACAGAACCTTCAATAAGGGATTCGGCCTTGGATCGACCTACCCATTATGGGGTTTGATGGTGCAAGAATTAAATTACAGAAAGTAAATGCAGTATATACAGAACCTCCAACGAGGGGCTCGGCCTTGTCTCGGCCTACCCATTATGGGGTTTAACTATGGCGGAATTAAATTGCAAAAGTAAAGACAGTATATACAAAACCTCCAACGAGGGGCTAGGCCTTAGCTCGGCCTACCCATTCTGGGGTTTAATGGTGTAGGAATTAAATTACAGAAAGTAAAGGCAGTATATACCGAACCTCCAACGAGGGGCTCGGCCTTGGCTCGGCCTACCCATTATGGGGTTTGATGGTGCAAGATTTAAATTACAAAAAGTAAAGGCAATATATACAGAACCTCCAACGGGTGGGTCAGCCTTCCCATTCTAGGGTTTGGATTTGTTAACCAAAATGCAGAAAATTGTAGTACGAATGCGACATGTAGATATGGAGACATATGAGTACGACATGACATAATCGAAATTTAAATCAATCCATTTTGGCAACGAAATTCTCGATGATTTTAATGGTTAGGATCATTACCTGATTTGACGGATTTGATCGCCGAATTCGGATCTCGTATCACCTTATGGATCAAGATTGCGACTCGAACGACAGGGATAAACTCCTAATTTGTGTTGATTGATAAAGGAATTAGTGATGATAACCCCTAACTCTAAGCTCCCACTATCTTGAAAATTCTCTTTTGAAAACGAATTCTCTCTCTCTCTTTTTAGTATTTTCTTTCTCTCTAATTTTTCTTCAATCTCCCAAAACCCTCTCAGACATCTAAAATTTTTTCTCTCTCCCAAAAAATCCCCCGTCCAAACTCTCTTCTTCCTCCTTTTATAGCCCACTCATTTATCTCCCATTCTAATTTCTCCACTAACTCTATCTCCCATTCTAATTGCTCTACTAACTCTTCTTTATCTTCATCTTCCTTTCTCCATCTCTATCTCACATTCTAATTTCTCTACTAACTTCTCTTCATCTTCATCTTCCCTTCTCCATATCTATCTCCCATTCTACTAACTCTTCTTTATCTCCATCTTCCCTTCTCTATTCTCATCTTATTTTCTCCATCTATTCTTCTCCATCTTCCCTTCTCTATTCTAATATTATTTTCTCCATCTATTCTTCTCCATTTTCCCTTCTCTATTCTAATTTCTCCACTAACTCTTCTTTTAGTTATTTACAAAATAATCTCTTAAGTGTTAGGTATTTGCACTCTAGTTTTTGAGATTTTAATGCAAAATTCAACTAAGGCCCTTTTACAAAATTGAGTCATTCTGGGTACATTGGGCCAAGATAAAATTTAGACTATTAGAGGATAATGTCACAACTCCTAAAAGTGAAAAATAAAAATAAATTGACTCAAATTAAATTTTTTGGCCCAATTCAAGATTATACTCATGAAGGAATACATGACCCTAAATTGGATTTTTCAAATTTGTAATGGCCAAAATGAAAAGGGATTTAAAAGAAAAATATTGACTATTTTTATGTATTTTTGTGGCCTCAATTGTTATTTTTTCCGAGTTTTCAAGTATTTTTGTATTTTTCGAAAAATATTAAAAATACGAAAAATATGAAAAATAGTTTTTTTGTTCGAAAATGGTTTCCTAGGGTTGGCCAAGGCTTTCAAAGTTGATTTTTTTCATTTCCTTATTATTTTTTTTATTTTCTATGAATTTTCGAAAATAAAAATACTGAAAAATATTGAAAATATGAAAATTGGTTCCCTAAGCTTGGCCAAGGTCCCCAAAGTTGATTTTTTTAATTTTATGAATTTTTATGAATTTTAAAGAGAAAATGTGATTAAAAATCAAGGGTCAACAACTGCCCTTCTTTGAAAGGAAGCTCGGTAGAGGTTCATTTTAAAGATGAGATGACACCTAAATCCTAATCGACTCAACCTAGGGAAATATAAAGAGTGGTGACATTTGATCTTCACTATCTTTCTGTGTAAGTTCTGATTCAAGCTTGGCTTGAAGAGGCTCTCATGAAGTGAGGGAGAGATAGAGAGAAGAGTTTACCTGGCACTTACCTGCCTGTCGTATGGTTGTTGCCTGACATGAATGCTCTTTGCAAAAATTCATTCAAAGGATACTTCAGGGAGATTGAGCTTTGACCCGTATGGTAGGTCAACCCATGGCAGAGTTCCTAATGAAAGGACTTTAGTGGCGATCTATCATATTTAGAGGATTCACTTGCATTTTAACCCGTATGGTGGATCATACCATGATAGAATCCTGATGAAAGGATTCTATTGAGCAGTTTACTCGATGTGGGGTTCACCGAAGAAAATATCTATAAGAAGGACTTAGTGCCTGTAGAAAGGACTTAGTTCCTATAGGAATGACTTTTGTGCTTGTAAGAAGGACTTTTGTACCTATAAAAAGGACTTTTGTGCCTATAAAAAGGACTTTTGAAAATGGACCGTTCCCTATTGGGGTTTCTAATGGAAGGGCTATAGAGATAGTATACCTTATAAAAAGGGCTTGTCTATGTGGTGCCTATAACTCAAGACTTGAAAAAGGACCGTTCCGTATTAGGATTTCCAATGGAAGGGCTTCAGAGATAGCATACCCTAGAAAAAGATCTCGTCTATGTGGTGCCTACAACTCAGACCTTGAAAATGGATCATCCTTAAAATGCGTCATTCTAGGACCTGGGGAGATCAGGAATCCTGTAGAAGCTCAAACCCAATTTGACTTACCTTGAAAGATGTCATTCTAGGATTTGGGGTGGCCAGGAATCCTGCAGAAGCTCAAACCCAATTTAACTTACCTTGAAGAGTGCCATTCTAGGATCTAGAGAGATCAGGAATCCTACAGAAGCTCAAACTCAGGTTATATTCTCATGTCGCTTTAGGAATAAGCCAAAGAGGCAGAGATCAAAATATCTCGAACATTTTTATTTTCAAGACTGATCATGGTTCATCAAAGAAGGTGGATACCTATATGTGCTACAATGGATTCGAGTGCCTTAACAATCATCAGAATTCATTCTCTCGAAAGGTTGAGGTTGAAGATTTGTTTACCTCAGGATTTGGAAGAAATGCTTGGTGGTTCCTAGGCTTGTTCATTCAATAATCGCCAAATGAATTTCGAGACTTTGGAAGGTGACTCGAGCATCAGGAATGTGTTACCTGCCAGGGAGTGTCAGAGGTAACATGTGCAGGTATTTTCATCAATGAATTCATCGGTTCATGCAAAACTATTTAGCTAAATTTGCAATGATTAGAAACAGTCTGTGTAATAATTCATGATGCAATTAATCAAAATGTAGATCATGCATAACTATTCTGTCAAGTTTACATTGCCAATTCTGTTCAAGAAGGTTACCATAGTATGAATACCTCGAATGTAATTTGAATGGGAGACTTCAGTCTGAAAAGGCTTTCTCTCACTATCAAGAAAGGCTATTTATCCTGATTGCAGAATTGAAAAGAAATCACTCAATCTTACTATCATCGCATTCAACAAGGGTCTGAGTAATCTCGTAATTGGTACGATCAAGTCGATTCGGAGGTCTTGATAAGGACCATAATGTAGGCTCAGCCAAAGGCTTACCAAAGGGGACTCTTTTGAGCCAAGGTCATTAACAAAAAAAATCTTCAACATTTGCTCCGGATTTACAAGTCAAGAACCCTGCAAAAATGAGAGAGAAATAATCTTGCTCATACCTTTTCGAGCGATGTTTAAAATCATTCAACTCTACGTTAACTCAAATGCCTTAATCAGAAAAGACTTTCACGGGTTGTAACGTAGGTTGGGATTGGAGACCAAAGAAATAAAAGGCTTATTTTGGCCTAGAAAATATATGAGGTGGGTTTGACGATGTTGATTATTACATCTTTATCATCAGTCTCGACCCTCTAGAATAGACCTCAAAGAACACCATCGTTGTAGAGGGATGGTGTCAATTTCTGCTGATACTGTCGCTGCTCCTGAATGGTATAGACTTCAACTGGGTATATTTTGCAATCTGGCTCCTTTGAAGAGTTTTCTTTCACAACCAGATCCCATTAGGGATTTACATTGATTTGAATAGGCATTAGCCTTTCTTTTGACTGGCGCTTTGCTTTTTCATGCCCGAGATTGACTTTCTTCCTTTTTTCCCCTTTTTTTCATATAGAAAAAAGAATTTTCAAAGATTGTGCCGTTATATACATGCATATCAAATATCACACTTGAACAGATGACTCGGGAACTCTTTGTAGACCCATTTCTTTTGAGTTCTTTTGCTTTGAGATGGGGTCATCTTCATCTTAGAATGAGCAATGATCACCAACAGGATTTTAAGAAACAAATATGCAGGCTCAATTGATTGATGCAAAGGATGAAAGTGTATTGGATAGAGAAACGAATGCTTTCCGTCTTCTTAAGGCACTTGAATTACCGTATGAGGTTGAAAGCAAAGAAACACTCGAAAATCGATGTTAGTCCGAACAAGAAAACTTCTAACAATTTATCTCATGGTATTGCTATGACTACCTCCATTTGGCCCTGATGTGGGGTGATTCTTGACAAGGGTTACGAAACGAAACCGCCGCTCTAAATGGGTTATCAATGGTCACATGTAGTGTTTAGAATAGAGAAATAAATGCCTCCTTCCCTTTGACTATCGTACCTTTTGCGAAAAAACCCATTGCCTCGGGGAATGCGGAACCTGTTTAGCACACAACTCACTGTGGATATCGGACGTATATGGAAATGGGTTACCTTTCATCATCTTATCATGCCCCATTCTACACATTCGATGCATCATATGCAGCTTATGCCAAGCCAGAATTGGCAAAATAAACATGCAGAGAGTCATGCATGAATCATGGCATGTGTAAACGCAATGCAGATGTAGCAGTTTTCAGCTTTCACACGTATTTACCAAAAGTGCAAGTATGAAGAAAATGGAGGAATTTGAATTACCCCTAGATATATTGGTAGATCGAGCAATTGGGAGTCTACTCCTTAAGTCGAGGAGTGGCTTGTCTTTGACTTTGCCCATGCACAATGATATGCATGGGTGAAATGAAGCATTCGGGCCTTTTTGATGTTGACAACTGTCATGGTTGTCGGTCGAATGCCCCAATTTGCCCCCATTTCATTAGAACGGATCTCTTTAGATGATCTTAATTTGCCCCTTGGGGTTATCTCCTTCAATATGTTAAATGTTAGTGTAAATATTACCTGTAAAAAGGAAAGAAGACGTGTTAGTTAATATCGGAAGGGATAAATTGGAAAGATACTGATTTTACCCTTCATCTGAATGCCCTCGCATGACCCTTTTACAGGTTTTACTGAGTTAAGTTTTCCTCGATTTTCATTGGCTACTTCACAAAGTTGTGGTAAAGTGTTGATTTCAGCATCGTTCATCGAGTATTCTGTTTCTTTCTACAAAAGGAAATGTGTAAAAAATTATTTTATTTATTTACAACATTTTAAACATTTCCCAACCTTGGAGATCGAACTCGAAATGTCTTGGATCACTGTCATTCCCCATGCCGTCAGGCCCATTAGAACGTAAACGTCAATGTTAATCTTTGCAACACGGTCTTGTCGTATGGGTAATTCTTCGTCACAATGCTTTTCAAGACAATTTATAAGCCCTGTTAAGACGGAATAAAGTAATTCAGAACTCGAATGATCATGGGTGAATTGGAACAATCACAAATTACCCTTCTTTGAGACTATCTAGGTCTTTCGTTCGTATTTTCCCTCATTTGAAGTCGTCTATTAAGTAGAAACGTCCATGAATCGATTGCCCCAGTTTCGTTCAACAAAAGGACTTCGCATTTAGGTATAACTGTGTTCAAGAACAGTTGTGCAAATTCCTGAGAATAGAAGGGGTTGAATTTAAACTGAACTAATTGGGTACAATTGGAATGATACGGAACTACCCTTCGATTTACGCCGATTTTACTCGCCATTAATTTTCCTCGATTTGGTACAAGGACAGCTCCGAGCATTTAATAGGGGAAGGAAGATTACTACTTCTTATTCTGCATTAATTCTGGACATCAATAGAAGTAGAAAACATCCCATGCAAGAAATAAAGCATATACATTCGCTCAAAGATCGGCTGGTCCTTTTATAGGCTCTCTAGTGATCCTCTAGCTTTATTCCGAATTAGGTACTCATCAGCGATGTTGAAGGTCCCGTGATTACCAGCTTCGAAATACAAGCTCCATAGGCACATTATAGCCCCGATGCCTCATCAACATCGAACTGGTGGATCATGGCGGTGAGCTCGTCATCAATGCCACTCGCTTGGTGGTGATACATCTCCTCTTCCTCGGGAGGCATCAATGCTGACCCCATAGGATCGGTCTTTTGTACTTTCCCCGGCAGAACTCGTTTCTGTTATGAACTGATCTAACTCACCTCTTAAGCGGCATTCTCGATCCTTAAATATTGCCTTCGTTGAGGGTGAGGAGGGCTATTGCAGGTTGGGTAGGTGACGGAGTTAAAGCTTCCTTATACTCTTGTTCCTCTGCTCGGAGTTTTTCATTTTTAGCTCTTAGAAACTCGACCTCATAGCGCTCATATCGATTCTTTACTGGGTTGCCTATTTTGAAACCAAACTTGACTTGCAAAAGTTTCATCCCAGCTCTTGCTCAGTTCCATTCTTTTGTTTGCCATCTGGCATAAGGCACATCTGAAGAAATTCTCAAGCCTTTGTATTTGCTTCTCAGTATGGCGACGGTAACGCTTCTTTGAACCTTGTTGTTGTTGTTGTTCTTATCTTTATTGAGATATTGGACGTCGTTGGCGGAAGGCTAGGCTCCATGGTTTGAATTCCAAACATGGTCTCGAACTCTTCATCTCCCGATATTCAGTAAGTAACAATAGCTCCTCAAGTGTGTTGGGTTGAGACATCCTTGACTGGTTAATAGTCCCTCAATGTTTGCTACCTTTCTGAATTTTCATTTCTCTGAATCTTTTCTAAGCGATCATGTAGCTTAAAAACTCTCTTAGAGCATGAATGAAGATTATTAGAGGACGTCTCTTTTTAAAATTTAGGCATGGGTTAGAAGCTGTATTGTTTCTCCCGAGAGTTCTGTCTTTCTCACCTTTTTATCGTATCTCTTGTCCTAGCTCGTCTTCTTGTATCTTTTTCAATAGTATGGGCCCCTGTCGTTATCTCTTCCACCTGTCTTAAGCATCGGCTTTGCAGGCGAGCTCTCTTCTTTTCATAACTGGTGACAAATCTTCTTTTTTCCTATTATAGTTTTCCTTGTCTCCCGCTCGGCTGTCTTTTTCCTTCTTTCTTTTTCAAAGTGGTGGTGTCCCTCAAACTTTTTTCCTAAAGATCTCAGATTTGTTGGCACGAGATTGCGACTAACGGGAATTCAGCCAACGGAGGTGATACCGAAAGGGGATGGCAGATAGGAAAATTTGGCCATAGGACTGCTCCTGTGAAATCAATATTTAACGCGAAGCGGATCACCCTCTTCGCATTCCGCTAGTCTGTCCTAACTCTCTTCCCTAATACTTTCGTATTTCGCTCGTTTGCTGTGATTCTATCCTCTATCACTCTAACGATAATGGCCAATCTTCCTACACACATCTTCCCGCTGAAGTTATGTTCAAATGGGAAAGACTTTATCATCATTGGCCGAGTGTATATCTACATAGCCCATCATCCAAGTATCGAAGCTGAGATCTTTGGTTTGTTCAGAGAGATAAATGCTTCTTCGGTCGAAGGCACCACTTGGAGAGGGAATATATAGCGTTTCCACACATCTTCATCAACTTTCTAGAAGCTTACCAAAACACTCAAGAAACGGTCACCTTTAGCCCGAGTCGTGAAAGCTCGCTATCAGGATCGATCCCGAACGCTTGGAATCTGCAGACACGTGGTTGCCCGATACAAGAAGGCCGTCAAGTTTACTGATGAACGAGCCTCGCTATTGGTTCACGAGAGAGAGAAGCTGGTGAAGCACCTAGCTTTAAATCAGACTTTACTCCTCGAGCAGACCCGAGCGATATGTGATGAGTTCAGATGTGAGTGGCTGGAGAAGAGACTCTCACGATCTAATGGCTGATATTAACTTTCGAGAAAGACTTGATTGAGAATTTGAAATTCGTCGTTGAACATCATGATGTTAATACAGCCAGGCACAAAGAGAAATGTACCCGTCTGTTCTTCAAGCTTATGGATCTCGAATCCCAGATCGCTCGATGTAGGCAGAGCATTAACTTTATGGAGAGCCAGTTGAGCTCTTTTGTGATGCTTATTAGACTCAGTTTGGCTTTACTTTCTCTCCCCATGAATTGTTGTAAAACTCGTCAACAAATGGAATTAAGGAAAGCTTCACGTGTTTATGCTTTAATCTTCTTGCCATCTTCCTCTCCATATAGCATGATAGCAACGATTTGAGGTACTGAAGAGGTCGAGGTTAACGTTCTTCTGATGCTCTTGTTAGTTGCTGTAACCAATGATATTAAGAACATTAAAATAAACTTTCAACAACGGGCCCCACTAGCCACATTGAGACTGATGGGTTAGTTGCGTGAATTACTACATATATGATCACTTGGTCAGTGAGCAATAATGAATTAGGCCACCTATCATGTGCCCCACTTCAGTCATGCTAGTCTCTTTTAGCGTCCACTTATTGGTGTCGGTCGCCTTGTAGCATTGGGGGAATGCCTATGGGCCATGCTTAGTAATAAAACACCGGCCCTCCCAAGTCCTCCACGTGGTTCGAATCCGAGGGAGCTAAAACGTAGGGCTTTGGGGATTTAATTAGAAAGACATTGCGGGTTGGATTAACTTACGTTTCATGGGTTCTGACTGCTATATCTTTTCTCAAAAAAGTATAGGAAACCCTCAATACATCAAAAAACTTCCCCATGCCTGATTCGGATACGTTCACTGCCCCATCAAATATATGGCTCATACGTGCTCACTAAATTAGCACGTTTCTGACTCGGGAGATTGTTGACACTTGATTTTCATTTCCATTTTCTCTTTAAAAATTAATAAAAACTCCATAAAAATTCATAAAATTAAAAAATTAACTTTGGGGACCTTGGCCAAGCCTAGGAAAACCAATTTTGAACAAAAAATGATTTTCGTATTTTTATTATATTTTTCGGCAGTTTTATTCAAAAATTAATAGAAAATCCATAAAAATTCATAAAATTAAAAAATCAACTTTGGGGACCTTGGTCAACTAGGGAACCAATTTGACCAAAATTTTTTTTTCAATTTTTCGCATTTTTTAATATTTTCAGAAATTAGGAAAATATGGAAAAAAAATTGCATTTAAGGCCACAAAATATGAAAAAAGAGTCATTATTTTATTTTAATTTTCTCTTTATTTTGGCCAAAGAAAATCTGTAAAATTAATCTGAAATCGGGAATTACTTTGTTAATCTCATTTTCAGATTAATTGAAAAAATTATAGAAAAATTCATTTAGCTCTTAATTTTCTATTTTTGGATTTTTTTTGGAGCTGTGACATTGCCCTCTAATTGTTCAAATTTTTTCAATGGCCTTATGGTGGCACTAGAAAATCGAGCTTGATCTGCAGCGTGGCCACCGATACTTTCCCCACGATTGCCCCTCAGTGTGCCACCTACGTGATTGCCTGAAGACTTCTATCCCAATCGTGTGGCCAACGTATGATCATCGACACCTCTTTGAAAGCGGAGGACAGTGAGAAATTGGGTGAAGAGCTGAGGCGGTTGATGCTGTGGTTCCACATATGCATGTGATCAACCTGCTACCCTCGATCGATTGAGTACCTTTTGGCTTCACAGACTCCGTCGATAGAGGTAAGAGTCCCGGTTATAGTGGTGGGTTGCCAAACTAGATTTGAGAGATAATCATCAGCAAATTAGCTTGGACGACGTAATGACACCAATAATGCATCAATTTCGGGAGATCGAAAACTTTTTGGTTATGACAATGATATCAAACTAGCAGAGAGTTTAGTTCCAGCCTCATTTAAAAAGACGTCCTCATCAGAGCGTAGAGCTGACAATGAAGCTATCAAGTATCTCAAGGGGATATTTGACTTGTTTGACGTTGATGAAGAAGGGGCTCTACGACCTATGGAAATCGAGGATCCTCTTCTCCACCGCACCAGAATGTCCATGGAAATGAAGCTCCATACAAAGATGTTGCAAAAAAAAAAAATGCATTGGAGGGACTATCGCTGGATGGATTTTATTCAGTGGGCTCTGATGACACTTCTAGACCCAGCGCGGACCCTGGAGAATCCTCATTCCGCATTGATATCCCTGTTGATCCTTCATCTGCTATCCGTGTCACTAAGACGAGAAGATATAATCGAAAGAGCAACAATCCGATAGAAATGTTTTCCAAGTCTAGTTTTTGGCCTAAAAAGGCCGGAAAGTCAGCACTACTGATTCTTTTCTGGGGAGACCGTGCTGGATACCTACTCTTCAACAACTGATGAGACGTTATGCTGTTAATGTTTGTTGACCAACATGTGGGAGTCAAGAAAGCCCTTTCTGTTGCGAGAAATTCCAGAAGATGAGTAAAAAATGCTGGCCAACAAGGAGTCTTTGCTGCCTGTGACATAGCCATTTTTTTTTGTTCACGACAGTTCTGACGAGTCCTCATAGAAGAGAGCAACTGAATTCCCTGTGGAGTTGCCAATCATGGTGAAAATTACTGGTTTTGAGGCGCCCTTGCCTTATTGTTGCGGCTAAGGATGATCTAGATCCATTTCCATGGCCATATAAGACTCTCACCAGGGTTAGTCAGGATATGGTGATTTAATAATATATTCAGAAGGATCGTGAATGCTGCTGAGCATCCTCACTTGAGCATTTCAGAAACACAAGCTGAAGAAGAAGCTGTCTGCGTTTAGATCTTTATTACACATTGGGGTAGCTTCACCCAACTTCGTTGCAACTGCATTTGCCCCGCGGTGCCAACTTCTCTGTCGCAAATGGAGAGTTGAATCTGGCCCTGGAAGAGAAAGTCATCAGGTAAGCAGCTGATGAGGAGGTAGTAGTTGAAAGGGCGGCAGTTGTATTAGATTCTGCTGATGCTTCACCACTCCCTTCCATTCAAAGTCCAGTGAACAAGTCTGTTGTGATCTCCACCGAAACGTTTTTTTTAAGGTCTTTTTGGGCCGAAAGGAAGATGTCCATTCAGAGCAGCAATATCTGGGGACCTCTTCATCATGAACAAGAAAAAAGCTTCAGAAGAAAAGAGAGAAAGTGGCCAACTCATTATACATGGCATTGAAGGGTCAAAAGTCTACGGGGATGGCACTTGAGGGGAAGAAAAAGGAAAGAATTTCAGTCTCGGGTCCCGAGATTTCGGGGGACACAAAGCAAAGGTATCATGGTGATGAAGAGAGAGAGAAAAGCATCAAGGCATCAGATGAGGTGAGGAAGGGGTCATTGCTGGCTGGCACTTGAGGAGGACAGGGGGCGGACAGCATCGTCAGCGAGTTTTGACCGAGGCTATAGGGATGATCTCCAAGCAACGTAGGGGGGAGGTTTGATTGCTCTCTCTCAGGCTGATCAAGAAAGGGAGGAACATCCATTTTAGAGAGAACAACAGGAGAAAGGAGGAGGAAGACTTCCAGCGAAGATGTTTGGCATCGAGGGCCATGGGAGAGGATCAACGATAGCCATGTTGCTATCCCGAGCTCTGTTCATAATTTGCACTCGCACTCACAACTGGGACGGGAGCTGGTGATGCCATCGTTTTGACGACGGAATTCTTGAGGCCCGCTCTTGACCATAGCTCCTTGCCCCTTGGATCTTTATTCATCCTCTCGTCCTCTCAAAGTTGTGGCGTGAAGAGTAACGAGAGACTCTTGGTGGCTTAT
>JAGVVM010009808.1:0-12644 GCA_019149425.1 Psidium friedrichsthalianum | reverse complement strand
AACTCAAAAAAACCGAGAACAGAACCGGTTCCTGAGTGGTCCAATGGAACCGGTAATGTTTTAATAGGGGTGAGCAATAAGATTTTAGTTTTAATGTATCAATTAAAATTAGATTTGCGTTTGATAAATAAAAAAAATGGCGGATTATTATGTTTACATTTAAGAAATAAAAAATAATAATAATTAGTCGCTGTTTTATTTTCCCCTGGAATTGGGAAATGACTGAAAAATCCCATGTTTCAATTTTGTGGAACTGAGAACTAGGGATGATCGGTTCCCGGTCCGGTCCGGTTCCCCTCAAGAACTGGGAACCGGACCGGTGGTCCCGGTTCCTAATTTGTCGGAACCGGGAACCGGACCGACCATCCCGGAACCGGACCGGACCGGAGCAAAAAAAAAAAACGTAACCCAAATTATTCTCTAATTTTTGAAATCAATAACGTTATAGGACTTCAATATCTATATAAAATGACTTTCTAGTAGTAAAAAATAAGAGGCCCAACGAGCCAAAAGAGATTTATAAACCAAATTAGGAAAAAAAAAATTAAAAAAAGGACCGTCCGGTCCGGGCGGTCCGGTCCGGTCCTAGGAACCGGGAACCGGGAACCGGACCGCCCGGTCACCGGTCCCAATTTTAGGAACTGGAACCGGACCGGACCTCCATAGAACCGGGAACCGGACCACCGGTCCCGGTCCGGTCCGGGCGGTCCCGGTTTGGGCGGTCCAAGTTTGCACTCACCCCTACTGAGAACCAAACCTGCGTCCTTAGGAATCGGACCAAACTAGCCAGTTCGATTTGGTCCGGTTGGACTGTGTTGCTCGCATCTCCTTATATAATACGTTTCTTATTGCCATGATCTAATGATAATGGCTAAAATGACTAAAAGAAAACCCTAGCGCACTTCTCGTCCGTAGTATCTCTTCGAAACAAGACGATGGGACGAAAAACTTCATCGGTCCCATCAGCATATGGCCAAGGAATAATACAGCTCTGATCCATCCAGATGCTACTCTGATCCTCGAACTCGACAAGGATCTTCTGTTCTTTTTTATCATTGAGCTGAGAGAAGAGAGAGAGAGAGAGAGCAGCGCAGCAGCAGCAGCATAGGACAGATGGCTTTGAAATGATCGCTGGATGTCATGAGTCCACTAAATGATTTGCCATTGATGAACTGTGTTTCAAGATAGAGACTCGAGAGAATGGATTGATTGTGATCGTCTCGTTTCGTGATTTCATGTATGATGCAACGAAATGTGAAGGTACATTGGTTTGGACTGAATGGGAGAGCTTTCAAGCGTGCACCTTAGTAATCTTATTCAATTCTCTACTTTTTGGGATACAAAAGTTGTAGATTTGCAGCTTGTAAGTGGGGCCATGGAGAAAAGCAAATGTTAGGTTACGTTATTTCATTGTCGGAGAAACATTACATGGACGTGCAACGTGCATCTACAATCGAAACAGGACCTAATTGCTAAGCACTTTTTAGCCATACGTCCAATCGAGAAGATGGTCCATCCGCATTTCACTCGGATGAGGTACCTTAAAGGTCGGGCGCTAATCCCATAACCCATTAATCAAAGAGTTGAAATTGTTCAAAAAAAAAAAACCTAAACATATTATATTTTTGCCAATTCAATCCTAAGCCTTTTAATTTTATCAATACAGTCATAAATCTTTTTCATATCTGCCAATTGAGTCAATTCTATTAATTTTGACTGGGGATCGCTGAGATGGATGCTAGTTGTTGGTATAGTGTGGCCCTCATTTACTGCCAACAAGGGCTAGGTGACCCTAGCCCAGCACCTGGCGATGGCCCAACAACCTTCGTCGGCCACAATAAGGAAAAAAAAAAATAACAATATCATTAAAAATTATTCATGTCCTCGATTTTCAGTCACAATTAGCAAAATGTGAAAATATTTGTGATTGAATTGGAAAAATTAAAAAGATTAGTATTGAATTGGCAAAGTGCAATAGGCTTAGGACTTTTTAGACAATTTTCCCTTTAAATTACATACCCCCGTGTGTATTGTGCGTGCGAAAAGCCTCGACGGTTGTCCTCTTTTGGTAAAGTATGGATTGTGCAAACCTGGCTTCGATACGTGTCCAAATTGAGCAGTTGATAATTTGTCTTGGTCGTTCAAGTTGCTCGGTTTACAAGAAGACGGTCGCAATAACCTTTAACACTAGGATCCGGATCACCTAACATTGGGGTTTCTGTGATATGGGTAACATTACTCAAAACAGACCGTCCATTTTCATTTGGACGACCAAGAATGGGCCACGTCATTTGTTGAGGGGAAGAGAAAAAAATTGGGTGGGAATTTTTTTAGGGTTTGAAAAATTTTGAATCCCAGTCCTCTCTCAATCTTGGCCGTCCAAATGAAAATGGATGGTCTAATTTGAATAATATTACTCATGTCACAGAAACCCAATGTTAGGTGATCCAATTTCTTAACACCATGCATGGAAAGAAGTTGGGAGATTATTGGATGGGGATGTGTCAAGATCTTTCTCATTTGATATGGATTGAGACGTACCAAAAAGAGTCGCTCACACAACATCCGCTAAATTTGTCATGGACCATGATCGGCCTGCTTTAGGGTTTTAATTGATTAAGCTAGTGACATGAACATTTGGAAACTTGTGGTTAAAATAATGGGAGATCTTGAGTTCTGATTCAACCTGTCGTGAACTCTTTTGAGCTAGGTCGAGAGAAAGCGATTTTGCCGAGGACTTATTTGCCGAAACAGACGTAATCGGATCTCGAGAGTATCGTAAAATGCTCTTGAAAAGCTCAATGGAACTGTTGTGATCGCTCTCAACTTCATTGTGAAGACCGATTAGGCCTAAAACAATCTTTCTTGTTCCCCTTACAGAGAAAGATGAGTACGGAATCATGTCAACCTCCATATTTAATGGAAGTACATCGAACCCATGATCCCAATCGCTGTCATCTTCGAAAGGGACGGACTCGTTGTCTTTCGATCTCAACGATTTTAGTCGCCACATAGGAGATAAAGAATTGAAATGTACATGGCCTCTTTAACTTCGTGCTGCGAGGAATTGGCTTCTAGGTTTTAATAGCTTATGAGAGCGAACCTTCCTTGAAAAGAAAGTGAATTATGCAAATTCTTATTAGGCGCTAACTACGTTCGAAGACACACGGGGGAAAGGATAATGTAGACAAGGTGCCCATAACTTCAAAATCTTTCATCACTTTCCACCAAAAATTTTCATTCCCCTCATTCTTCCCAAAGTGCCAAATAGAGTTAGGGTTTCTTGAGACTCATTCCCTAAGCAATTTTTCAAGTCGATATTGTACCAGTTTTACTGAAAGAAAGTACGATCTGATCTGATTTCTATATCTAGTTGAAATTTAGGCTCTCGAAATTACGACACCCAGTTCGAGACAACGGATGAGGGGCTGTGATGCACCTTTCGATAACGTGAGTGATCTCAAAGAATTGAATAAATTTAACCAAAAGAATTGAGGTACTTTCCTTCTGGTCTTCTTTTTCTTTTTTGGGATTTCGCTGGACAGAAATGAAATTCGTTGGCAACTGTTATCTTTATTGTATGGGCCATCCCTACTTCATGTTCTTTGCTTTGACCCGTCATTTCTCAATGAAATCCAGTAGGGTTGGGACCTTCACACGCATGGTAACATGCATGAAACCCCACCTTCCATTCCTCTTATCGACTTTTAGCTTTATTTTGTGGATCAATCCCCCCGCTCCCCTAACCTTTTTGTCCGCCAAAAAAGGAAAAGAATGCTCTATAACTTTTGTCAAACCCTAAAGAGAATCGCTCTATGGTTGGGATTGAGTTCCTCTCATTCCTCGCTTTGTGAATTTCAGCGAGGCCAAGGAAAAGAGTGTGGTCGGGCGAACTTCAAGAATTGAATGAGTTAAAGAGCCCAATTGAAAGTAATTCACAAAACCGCCCAGGTTTATGTTCAATGCAGACACCCAAATTGCCCACATTGAAGGATTGATGATGTCGGGTGGAGGAGGTAATCCCGCCATACGCTCTCCCCAGCGCTCCGCTTTGTTACCTTGCACTCTTTAAGAATGTCGATAGCCTCCTTGATGTCAGTGACCCGGAGCGCGGCCTACTTGGAATTGGAGGTGCTGGCGACGACGTGCTATGCCTCACCCAGGCTGCCCTATATGACGAGCCACCGGGGGAATCCCAACATGGCGAGGACTGCGAAGGCAAGCGGGACCAAGAAGAATGCTCCCACACCTGGCATGACATGCCACCCAAGGTTGAGGCGGAGTTTGGAGAGGACATAGTTGGAGATGTAGCCGAGGAGGATGCCAGCGTTGATGAACACCCAAACCATTGAAACGATGTTGGTTCGTATTGGTACCATCCATGTTGGCGGCCATAATAACTGATGGAAACGTATTTCTAATCGAAACAACAAACGTGCAGAAAACGTGGGAAATTATGTCCAAAAATCACTAACTTGTATTACCGATCGGAGTATGATCACACGAGGGAATGTACCCATTTTCCACAAATTAAGAGCCGACGACGACGGCCTTGCGAGAATCAATTGTCCAAATATTATAGAGTGCAAGAGAAAGTTTTTGTTGTTCTTCTTTTTTAGAAAAGTTAAGAGAGTGAGAAAACTGACATGAGCTTTTCTCTCATGTTCAAGAAGTAACTGCCTTAGTAGTTATTCCCACAATGTGGGCTGTGCTTACCCGCATGTGCGGCACACCATAATACTGTGTTTCAACATCTCCCACTCACCCATGCAGGGCAAACAACTCCCACTCGTCCATGGAGGATTAATAACTCTCACTTGTACATTATGGGTTATACACAATACCCTCTTCTCTGCAATTTTATATTGGCAAATAATCCATACGACCAACATACATTGCAAGCTCATTGCTATACATTTGTTAGGAGTATATAGCAGCTCAACATTGGACATGATCATCAGTAGATTTTCGTATGCTGTACTCTAGATCGATTAGTCACATCTACATATCTCTCTTTTGATCTCTTTTAAGTATGATGCGTTATATTTACAATTATGATTACACAAAATAATCATAACTGACTGGTCTGTGAATATAAATCTGTGATGTGACCTAAAACTCTAAATCGATCTTTCTCTTTCATTAAACCTCTCAATCTCAATCTAGCTCGCTTTTCTAGAAATAACCCTTTAGATCGAATTAATCTCAAAACCATAGGCAATACTCTAAGATAGCAAATGCTAAATAGAAATCTCGAGAATAATGAAGAGTTGTGATGGCACAAATTGAGAAATTCTTATCCTCGAGAGTCTCACACAGTTTAAGAAGAAAAGTTAAGATCTAAACTTTTACCAACTCTCCTGGTCGACTCATACATACGTAATATGAAATACGTATTACGGTATTCTCTCCTTCCCTATGGAGCGTATGTCTAACTATCTTAATACCGTATAAATAATAGTCTAGACACACTCAATATCTAAATTGAGTTCACGTAACTACTTTACTCAAAAGTATCCATTAGAACTCACATCTAGTAATGAAGACAAATAAAATGAAATATGTGGGTTATTTCACTTTCGGACATAATGAATATTAAGTCCTCATCTTAACATAATGCTAAGGTAACATTTATATTCTAAGTTCGAGCTCTCAATTATCACCTAGATAATGAACTTAAAATTATCTTATCTCTATTTATCATGCAGTAAATAAAGGCGATTACCCGTGTGAGTGGGCCAATCTCCTATCTGTCTGACATACCTTCTCAACATAAAGTATCAAGCTTTATCATCCATAAATATTATAAAAAAAAACTCATAGGTGTTGACACCTGAATTTTAATTATGTTTTTTTAGAAAATTAATTGAAAATCCATAAAAAATTTATAAAATTCAAAGGTCGATTTTGGAAGCCTTGGTCAAGCCTAAGGAACTAATTTTAAACAAAAAATAATTTTTAGTATTTTTTTTCGCATTTTTTTAATATTTTTTTGTATATTAGGAAAATACCCAAAAAATCATAAAAAATAATAATATAGATTTCATGGCCTAAAAAATAGGGAAAATATCAAATATTTTTATTTCAAATCCCTTTTCATATTGGCCCATTTAAACCTAAAAAATCCAATTCGGAATTACGCATTCCTTCACGAGCATAATCTCGAATCGAACCTAAAAAATTCAATTTGAATCAATTTATTTTCATTTTTATTTTTAGGAGTTGTGACATTATCCTCTAATAGTCCAAGCCAAAGTTGCAAGGGATCTTCCTAGAATTATTCAAATTGGAATCTAGAAAATCCAGTTCGTTAAGCCTCATAATCATATATTCTGAAAATTGGTGTTTTACGAGGTTGTCTTTTGATTGAGATTACTTCATAGGAAATCCAGAAGCGCAAAACGGAGAGGAGACAGAGAAGAACACGCTACTTCTTCTCGTGTTGTTCGTAGATTGCGTAGATTCCCGAAATAACAAAGACCCAATCCGGACCTTGTGGTGGGAGGTCATTCTGAGCGGTTGAAGTTCGTGCATTGTTCTGGAGATCAAACAAGTCTTTGGAGCCTCGAGAAACCGTGGATCTTTCTCTCGGCGACTATACTTTGACAACTTTGGGGACCGAGGATATCTTGACGGCGAAGCCGAGACCTAAGCGGATATTGCTCTCGGTTGTTTCTTCGATAAGTGAGGTTTCATCAAGTGATTGGAATGCATGTGCTCTTGATGCTACTGGCCTTAGGATTCTACTTTGTGATTCCTTATATAAGGATCAAGTTTTTGACATTGTAATAGATGCCTTAAAGAATCTAGTTGCTAAGTCCCAAGTTTCGTCAGTCCATATCACATTTTCATCTGAGAATGAATGGCACAACCTCAAGGAAAAGGATTTTCTACAGAGGTAGGATTGATTTGCATAAGGAACGATTTTTATTCGTTCTTACTCTTCTAGAGTCTTAGAACACAATCTGCGACTCAAACCTTCACTTTTTACAATAGGAGTATCAATGGGTCTACAGTTTTTCATTTGAAATCATTCAAGAACTTTATTTATATATGTCTCTTGTGAAAGAGATAACAACATTTTCAAACAACCTCTTGAGATCTTAACTCCAAGAATGTACGTAACTTCACATATATCTTTCATTTCGAAATTAGAAGATAACCAACTTTCAACTGTCTTGACAAACTCCATATTGCTTCCAGTAATAAGTATATCATCAACGTATAATGATAAGATCACAAAATAAAATTTGGATCTCTTGACATATACGCAATTATCTTCATGAATCATCTCAAAATCATATGCTATTATAGCATTATGAAAGTCTATGTACTATTGTTTTAAAGACTGCTTGAGGCTATATATCGACCTCAAAAATCGACAAACTTTTTATTCTTGGCCTTCTACAACAAACCTAACAGATTGTTTCATATAGATCTCTTCTTCCAATTCTCCATTAAGAAAAGCAGTCTTTGCATCCATTTGATACAATTCAAGATCCAAGTTGGCCATTATTACTAGAATAAGGCAAACAGAGTTGAATCTTATAACAGGAGAAAAGGTATCATCATAGTCAATTCCTTTTTGTTGATTATACCACTTCGCCACAAGGCAAGCTTTATGTCTCTCAATCGAGCCATCAGCTTTATACTTTATTTTGAGAACCCACTTATTCTTAATGGCTCTGCGTCCTTTTGGAAGATTAACCAGTTCCCAAACTTGGTTTAATATCATCGACTCCATCTCTTCTTTCATTGTTTTTATCCATTTTTCCTTATCGGGGAAAAATAGAGCCTTATTGACATTCCTTGGCTCATCTTCATATTGTAAAGCGATCATGAAAGCTTACCCTTCGATCTTAAAGTATCAACGGGGAATGCTTTTGTGACTTGTTCGTCATGGAGAAGATTGTACCATAGATACTTTATTCTCCATTACGCTTCCACTCGAATCAGATAGTGGCATAGACTCATCAACTCTCCACTTCTCACACTGCTCCCACTTTGATCATTATATCCAACTATCATATTATCTTGATCCAGTGTCTTAAATAGGGAATTCATCTTCACCTATTTCATCTTTTTTCGGAAAATCATTCTCTAAAAACGTGACATATCGAGATTCAAACTCAGTTACACTTCTACTTTCTTGCTGCACCTATGAATGCATATCCTTTTGAGTGTTCTGAGTATCTTATAAAGATACTCTTTTTGCCTCTTAGACCTAATTTTTCATATTTATGAGAGGTCTCATAAGTATAGGCAGCACAATTTCAAGGTCTAAGAAAACTTAAACTGATTTTCGACCTATCCATAATCATATGATGTGGAAGAAAAGACTTTTGTAAGCACACGATTAAGTACATAGATGGCAGTCAACAACAATGACCTAAAAAGTGATGGCAAATTAACCTGTACATCATGAACCTAATCATTTCCATTAGAGTTCTGTTCCTCTCTCTACAACACTATTTTGCTGCAAAGTATATGGATAGACAATTGTCTCTATTCCCTTTTTGTCACATAAATTTTGAACTCATTAGATAAGTATTCTCAACCTCGATCGGATCTCAACACTTTGATTTTCTATCTAATTAATTTCGACTAAGGTCATAAATTTCTTTCAAACAACCTAATGCTTCAGATTTATGAGAGATCAATAGACATATCCAAATCTAGTGAAACATCTATAAAAGTGATGAACTAAACAGCCTCATGCCTTGCCCTAACATTCATAGGATCACAGATGTCATATGGATAATTGCAGAGGTAATTTAGCCCTTATTTCTTTTTCGAATGGTTTTCGTTGTTGTTTTCCTACTAGGCAAATTCACAAGTAGACAACTCGACTTTTTTCAATGTTGCCCAATAAGCCTTCTTTGGCTATCTATTCATTCGTTTTAGCCAATATGACCAGTCTAGCATGTCATACTTTCACATCATCAAAGGCATTTTTACAACAGATGCGGAAAAATGAAATTAATTCCTCAATGCATAATATAGTGAATAAAATACACCATATTATAAAAAAATAATTTTGATACGAACACATCGGTACCAAAAAAATAATAAAACACCTCAATTGGACATGATATGCCCCTGCAAGAGGCTCAACAAAAAATTCTATTTTTTTGTTTGTCAACGGTCAAAAGTCAACAGTCAACTGGTCACGGGTCAACAGTCAAACGGGTCAACCAAAAAAATGGATCAGGCTGGGCCTTAGCCCATGTTGCGCAAGCTGGGCCCTTTGCATGCGGGCTAGGCTCATCGCGCACGGGCTCAAGGCATCGTGCACTTGGGTTGGGCCTTTAGAAAATTTGGCCCAACCCTTAAAACCAAAGGAAAAGGCCCCGCTAGCGACCTCCGACTTTTAGCGATCGATTCTGGCCACATTCAACCTTCGTTTAAGGCCATAATATGTCAAAATTTCGTATTGACGAGCACTTTTCAAATATGTAAATAAAATTCACTTTTCTAAAAAGGCAATCAGAAAATCTCGTGAGCAGTACCAATGCAAAACATGGACAATTCAAGACACACAAAAAAAAAATCTCAATCAGTGAACATGTGATCAGGAAAATAAGTTAAACATGCTTTAATACCAATGATGAAAATGTATTCCTAATCAAAATAACAAACGTGCAAGAAAAACGTATGAAATTATGTCTAAGAATCAACTAACGTGTATCATCCCGATCGGCACGTATCACTTCACACGAGGAACCGTACCCATTTCACAGATTAAGAGCCTCGACGACGGCCTTGCGGAGAATCAATTGTCCAAAGTTGAGAGTGCCGCAGAGAGAGTTTTTGTTGTTCCTTCTTTTTAAGAAAGTAAGAGAGTGAGCAAACTGACAGAGTTCTCTCACTGTTACAAGGAGTTAACTGCCTTGCAGTTATTCTCATCAAATGGGCATCGTGGTTGCCCGATGTGCACGGCCCAACATCGTAGTTCCACCAACAATAACAAAAAGAAACTATTACCAATACATTTACTAAGTGGCAAAAATAAGCCCCTATATATCTCACACAATGGACGTATACAACACAATCACCTTATAACTTTTAATTTCTTCACCATAACAAGAAGCAATGCCATGTTCAACATTTGGAAAAGAAAAAATGACTCACAAATACAAAAATTGAACAAGATGCTACAACAAATGGAATCATATGATATATACTATATTATATATATATATATATATATATTAATTATACGGTGGGAGAAGACCTTGGCGCGCGCAGACGGGGCGATCATGAGGCTAGCCATAAGCATTTCAGTCGACATAACGATGAGTTATTCCAATTATGAAAGGCTTGAAATCACCTTGAGAATTATGTGCAAACCACAATTTGACAATGGCATGCGTAAACATCTCAACCTGGTTAAATATTCAACTAAATAGGGTGAGGATAATGATTCCAGCCGCGGAGTGATGTCTAGCAAAACTGTGCAAGAATCCAAGTAGCGAGTGCGCTAAAGAAAGTCGAAGCAACGACAAAAGAATGCGAACGGGCATGTGCGGATTGAGGTAATCCTCCTAGTGCAACAGTCGAAGCCTTTGCATGGGACAACACGTCGCCAAAACTCTCTGGGATCATCTCAAATTGCGGTTTTGTTTCTTTTTAATTTGCATGATATCAGCAAAGGACAGTGCAGGAGAGTCGCCCCGATCTGATAAGTGTGAAGGAAGGGAGAAAAGGCAGAAGACCAGCATTGTGGAGGCTGATGATATAGCAGAAGGAGAAGACCCCGTCCCGACTTGCTGCTAAGCACCCAATCAATCTACGAGAGGACAGGCAAATTGGAGTTCGACGCCGAGACCGGTTGCGACAGGCACTTCTCCGAACATCGCCCCAACCAAGTCAAGCCTCTGAGAATAGTCAATGTTTAATGTTTGCATTGTTCATTTATAATTAAAAAATAAAAATATAACTGATTATTTTTTTCTTTTGCATTGTCATATTAGAAACACAACAATATACTATGTTTTAATAATTCTTAAAGTTTATTTATTTAAGAGTTCGTTATTCACTGAAATAACTCTCTATACCATGATATAAGAAATCTATAAAGATTTATCTAAACTCTCATTTGATATATTGATACAGTACTATATCTCTCTATATCCGTCACTTACTTTAGTCTTGAGTAGGAACAAACACGTGACATGATAAGTTGACCATATCTTGACTTTTAGCGGTTTTGACAATTGGGTAAAAAATCAGCCTTAATTGGTTTGAGCTTTTTCTTTAATATAATGCATGTTATTTTTTTTTTCTATTCATGTTTAATCCACGTAATTTATACTTTTATAGAATAAGTTTGCTGGTTATTTGATGTCTATACTTTTACTATATAGATGATATCATATATATTAGGGTGATTGGTTCCAAGATGAGTAAATCTCACCTAAATTCAAGAATCGTCCGATAGAGTAGTCACAAAATAGAAATATGAAACCAACTCCACTCGTCTTCATGATTCACGAGAACCAAACTATCAATTCAGTCCTATTCCCAAATCGGGTCTATGGAGCGAGTCTTACAGAGTATTATTAAAGCATTAACATCAATTAAAAAAGACCTATACTGAGTGAACCAATGAAACTATTTCTCTATGATGATAAGGAGGACGGAATGAGCGTCAGCTTTTAACCATGACATCCTCATTTGCCACAAAAAGATATGAACCTAAAGCCGCCACAATGTTTGCCCACTAAAAGTCCGAACCAAAGCTTGGGTTTACTTTTGGGATGGTGCGCGTGCATGGGGAGGTGAGCCCGAAGTTCACGTGTATTGATAGAAATAGTTACAATAAAAAAAACATTAATATGATATATAGCGTCTCACATTGGTTAGGAGGGTGGTTTTCACCTAAAACCGAAAGCGAATTGATACACCGTAGCCTCCCTCAGAAAATGGAAATCAGGAACTCTTTGAATTGATACCTGAGGGAACCACCCAAAAACCCAAACTTGTGGATACAGCCCGCGTTCCGGTTAGGGGTGAATCTTGAGTTTTTTCTTCTCGCCCCTAATACACATTGTTGATGTATTGATTTCCTTGGTAACAATTTAGGAAAATTTTATTGAGAAAATAACAACATGGATAATAACACTAAAACAAGAATATATAAAAAGCAAAGAGTCGAGTTTTTGCCCCGAATTCTTTTTGTCTAAAAAATAACCTAAATATTGTATGGTCCTATCTCAACAGGTATGAATTCCGTTTTTTATTTCACGAAAACTCCGATGATTGGAAATTTAGCAACGAGCGACAAACAAAGATGAGAGCAGAAAATAGGGACAAAGAAAGACGAAAATGCGAGAATGGGTTTTTCCGAGATTCCGGCTGATGTGATCTCCTGATCTGTTGGGGGCAGTTGAGATTCAGAGCGCGTAGCACACTAGTCTACGAGAGAAATGCAATACTTCTTGATCGTGAATATCTGAATTAGTACGAGTTTTAATATTTAATATAGGGCGTCACAATGCGGGGGAGGTACCGAAATCGGACTTGAAATAGCAGGTCTTAATATTTAAAAGTTCATGGTCCTTGACAGCCACGTCAATCGTGTGGGTCCTCATGCCAACCAGGAACAAGGGCCCAAACTTGAGTCCCCCATTTTCATGAAAACA
>JAGVVM010009807.1:0-13521 GCA_019149425.1 Psidium friedrichsthalianum | reverse complement strand
CCGTGTCACTCAAAAACACAAGGGCGAAGGAACTTTAGTCAGGGGTCTGCAATCATATCATCTAACAAATATGCTCTACTGCCAACGTCAACTTTCTGCACAGATTCAGTATGGTCAAGAAACTTGATCTCATGTGTTTAGACCCTTTGAGACCTCTGTTGTGTTAATAAACAATATGAGACATGCAGAGTTGTTATCAGAGTATAATTGTATGTGTCGATAAAAACAAATAAATATCGGTCAATTCCCTAATGAGGTTCGAAGCTAAATCTGCCGCGAGTAGCAGCTGAAAAGCACGCATGAACTCAGCTTGCATGGTAGAGGAAATATGGATTTCTATTTCTCACTTTCCATGATACTGTACCACCCGCCCAACATAAATATGTATCCAATTGTTGATTTTTTGTTGTGAATCCGAATATTAACTAGCTGTAGGTTCTCAATTATGCTTGTAAGTCATCATGTAATCTCTTTTCCTCTTTAAATACATTCGAACGTTTGGTAGCAACCTAATGGATCGTGTCCTTGGTTTGGATTGATATTTCTTGCCCAGAAGTCTTGTTGCAAAAGAATATCTAGTTTAGTTCGGACTTGAGCTTACATGATGCTCCCAAGCGCCTAACAGAATGGAATTCTTATTGGGATTTCTCCATTTCTGTCTGAGGGACACTGTGAAAGACTCAAGTTGTAACCTTTACCAAAACATGAGCAATTCTTGGCTGAGTCCTGTCATGCTAAACTCTTTCTAGGATACGATCAATATATGCCCTCTAAGATAAACCCCAAAACATGGCGTCGGAACGATCCATATGGAATCTCAATGCTAAGGACAACAAAACGTTCACCAAAGTCTTTCATATCAAAGTTTTTATGACAGCATCTGCTTGTTTCATGCAATAGATCCATGTCACAAACTCGTTAGCAGCGATCGTCACATAAAGAACAAGAAAAAGATATTTCCTTCCCACTAACTTGCAGTATATGCACTAATCTACTTTATTTTCGACCAAAACCAACATGAAGTGACAATGCTATGAAACTTTAAATACCATTGTCTAGATGCTTGCTTGAGACCATAAATTGATTTATTTAATTTATACACAAGGTCACCTTGAATCATCAACTTCAAACTTTCATGTTGAGTCATATAACTTCTTTTCGAGATCTCCATTCAAAAAAGTATTTTGACGTCCATTGGTGTAACTCCATTGTCAAGATGAAGCTATAACGCCATGATTACTCTAAGGAAATTCCTTAGAAGAGACTAGAGAGAAACGTCGATTCATAATCCACTCCTTCTCTTTGAGTGGAAACCTTTATCTACCAGTCTGACTTTAAACTTTATACCTTTCCTGTAGAGTCCCTTTTCGTTTTGTATACCCACTTGCAGCAGATTGCCCTAGACCTTTAGGCAACTTAACAGTTTCTCACAAACCTAGTACATCTCATAGATTGCATCTCATTTTATCGTATCCAACCCCAGGTCTGAATTGAGCACAGGAAAACAACATCTTTATAGGTAACGGGATCAACACGCAGCCAATGTTCCTAATCTGTGTTCCCAAATAAACTATATAGTCCCTGAACGTTTCTGCCTAGCAGACCTCCTTAGTGGAACTTCCTCAGTTGTTCCTGTGGGCTGTGGGGCTTGATTTTACTTACAGGAAACAGTTTCAAACATGGGATCCTGGAAACCCAACAAACACGGTCTTTTGTATGGGAGACTCTTAACGATCTGTATTGGACGAGAAAATGAGTATAGTAGTACCCACGTTACTAATCGCTACTATTCTATAGTCTCTGGATAGGTTCACCCTTTTCGGCCACATGTATTCCAGAAACTTCACCGTTGTGATTCTTACAATCTGGGTCTCCATTAGCAATTGTAAAAATGATATCCCTTGGAATGTTATGGATAGGACATTTTTGAGTAGCACTTTGTGGGTTCTGAGATCCAACTTATTTAAGGTTGGGTTATACAAACTTCGCTTTACAGACAACCCAGACTTCAAATGATTTAAGTTGGGTGTTACGTCCAGCAATAACTCAAAAGGGAGTTAGTAGAGCAGTCTTAGTGGGAACTCGATTCATACACATAAAAGGGTGTCTTCAAAGTTTCAACCCATAAGAATTTATGCAGTTGGTCATACGCATCATAACTCATAGTCATGCCATTAATATGCGAGTGCGCCTTTCGGCCCACACTATCTCTGATTAGGACCCTAGGTATAGTAAATGAACTAACTATCCCCAAAATCTATAAGTACTGGCAAATGGCCCTTTAAGCGTTCAGAATCGTCATGTCTACCATATACTCACCACCTAAGTCAGAATCTGATAAACCTAATGACGTTTCCCCATTGTTTCTCGAACTTCAGTCCGAAATATCTGGAATTTATCGAGAGAGTCAGACTTTTCTTTAATCAATTACAGATGACATATCGGGAATGTCATCATTATAAAATTGATGAAATAATAATTTCTACACAATGTTTTCCTTCTTGGAGTATAGGGCCCACCTATATCAGTATGTATAACCTCTAATAGGTCAGAAGTTCGGATTGAAACTTTTTCTTTATTTGGTTTCTTCATCTACAGCAGTCTATGCAAGGGGGTTTTGAGGTCATCTTTAAGAATAGGTAAGATATCAGTTTTTACAAACCTTTCCACTCTTTCCTAGAAATGTGACAAAGACGTTATGCCCCAATACGTAAGACTGTTCTTTATATAGCCAGTTCTTTGGAGACAAACTTTTCTCATTTGTACAAACTACATATAGATCGTTGGGAGGCAAAACATTAACTGTACAATCCATGACATGTTGTAGCACCAACCTTATTTTGAATTAAAAAATATAGAAACCACACTGTTTTTATTTCAAAAGAGTAACCACACGTGTCCAAAACATGCATACGAAAACTAAATGAAGTACATAGAAGGTGTTTCTAAACAACAAATTGAAAACCAAGATTCTAGAACAAAATGATATTTCCCACGAATTCAACGTTCAACTTGTTGTTATCTCCCACTATGAGTTTTGATTCATCCTGATTTGGCTTCCTTGATTTATGAATTCTGTATGCTCATATTTAGATAGCTACTTCTTATATTTAGTGCAAATCCTCTTCATGTGATCTCTTTTCTTACAGAAGAAAACAGAGGTCGCCATCTATTAAGGATGCCTTCCTTTCAACCAAGTTATCAGAAGGACCAGGTGGTGGGGTGAGTTCCTTTATAAAGTCCCCGAGATTTAGTCTCTACTTCCCTTTCTTACTATAGAACTAGAAGCATTAGGGCAATAGTGCCCCCATTCGTTCAAATTTTCTTCTTTTGCTACCACACATTAGATATCAAATCATTATAAATCACGTTTTGCTTGTGTGTTGAAATTTGTCTTGACATCCCAAATTGTCGGGGGAAGGGTGTAAAGAGATTGATGTCCCATAACAACATCAAGGGATTACTATACCAAGATTTTCAATTTTGTTACAAATCTAGTATTCTCATGATAGTAATCCCTAACCACCTCCTACACTGTATACTTCATATTAAAATATCTAGGAAAACTGTCCCAACTTAACATTCGAAGGAACTGATATCTGCTTCCAGGTTTCTAATATTTCTTGGCGGTGCGGCACTTGGGCAGGCTGCTCTTTAAATGGTTCCTGTATAGATCACTTCATGATAGCAAGCAGATCTTACTTGTTTTTTTTCCCAAGAGGCCAATACGCACCATCTCGGGCACTGTACTGGGTCTCAAACGAGATCAGTAGGTTATTCTCATAAAGAGCGACATGAACATTTGCAATTTCATTGTAAAACAGAAAATCCTCCCTTCCATTTCTTAAAATTCGAACATTAAGGACTCTATCGTAATAGGTTGCCATTTACAAAAAGGTGACCCCCCGAAAAGAGAAGGCAATGTTTAAACATACAGGCACATGTGAGAACTGTGGTAACTGTAAATCCTTAAAAGTATACATATCAAGAGTCATGCATCATTTCATATAATCACCTTTGCGCCAGAATATATGACATACAATTGCAGACTCCCTACATGAATAAAGACCATGAGAATATGTTCAATTTTCGTGAACACCTTTGATGTGTAATACACTAGAATTAGTCTCTCCAGGTCCATATGTTGTTCATGCATTCCTCCTTAAACTAACCTAACACACAATCACCTCCTTTGGGAATATGATTACGCATCAGAACAGGAGACATCTCACCACAATGCGAGACTGATACTTCTCAAATTTAACTAAGTGTGCCACTTTGGCGGTCATAGCTCAATTGAATTTTTGAAACTCTCTCACACCAGGGATATAAATTTTGTGCCTCACATTCACCATATGATGTGATTTTAAACTTGAAAACATTGGCAGTTGTCATTAAAATCACAAACAGTGCCAATAGCTTTGCTTAATGTATGTCAAGTTTCCATGTATGTTAGTGCTCAATAATTCTCTACACATTCCTCATGTGGTAATTATACAAATGAGCCAGCCTCAGTATTTTCAGAACCAAACGAAAATATAAAAAAATGCCAAAATTACCCCTAATTTTGTACTTACATTAAGGGTTTTACGCATTTTTAAGACTTTAAAAGGCTCAAAAAATTAAAAAGAATATACCACAATGTACAATGGTGAAAAAATCACCTCAATTGGACCGCCCACACGCCCTCAACGGTCAATGGTCGATCAATGGTCAACGACCGGTCACAGTCAACGATCAATAGTCGGTCAATGGCCAACGACTAACGGTCAACGATCAATAGCTGGTCAATGTTCAATGACCCGTCAACGGCTAACAGTCAACGATCAACAGTCGGTCAATGGTCAACGGCTAACAGCCGGTCAATGGTCAATGGCTAACAGTTGGTCAACGGTCAACGATCGATCAACGGCTAACGGTTAACACGCCCCAACTAACAATCAACGGAGCCATGCACCGCCGCGGCGGAACTTCAGGCGGCGCGTGGGGGCGCGTACGGCGTCCCCTGGCAACCTGCGACTCATCAAAACGCTCGTCTCGATGAGATGAATCCAAACATGCCTTCAAATTCAAATATTACCATTCCAAAATTCACGAAAACAAGCAAAACAATACGTTCTAAACTCGAGCACGGCGGCTCTGATATCAGTTGTCGGCCATTCAATCGGCCATCCGTCTATACCGACGATTCTTTAGGATCGCCGTAGTTGGGTTCTATCAACTAAAAAGCCAAGGAATTGGGCTTGCGTACCTGATTTCGAATCCATCGTCGTACTTGCGCGGAAATTTGACAACACAGGCTTGGAACGCTTCCCCTCTATTGCCTTCGGACCGCCTGGCGTTGATGAGACTGCCAATCCTCACCCCTCTCTCTCTCTCTCTCTCTCTCTCTCTCTCTCTCTCTCTCTCTCTCTCTCTCTCTCTCTCTCTCTCAAGCCTTTATGGAGGAGGTGGATGTAAGAATGACAAAAGAGAGGCTAGATAGGGCGCCCTAACCTATTTATATAGTTCCGGCGGGGCTTTCTCATCACAGGTCGGGCTGGACTTAGCCCACACTGGCTAAGCTCATATTCGGCCCGTTAAGAAATTCTTAAATCCTTTCTTTATTAAACCAATTCCGTAAATAGTAAATTAATACTATATAACGATGAATTATTATTTCAATTAATGCGAGCCCACATCAGGAAAAATTGTAACAGATACGAATCTTGGGATAGACCTAAAGAGAAGATTGGCATCCCCTTGCCAAACATTGTGTTGGGTTTCGTGCGAGTTACCGTGGTCTGTTCATGTAAGCCCCATGCGGGTAACAACACCCTCTACCCACTATTGATAGTTGGCAAGCAATTATCAGCAATTACAAATGTGATGTCGTTACGTCTGTTTTACTCTCTTCTTAGTTAGTCTGTCAATTTATGCATTGACAGAAAACACAGAGAAAAGAGAACGACATTTTGCTCTCCACTCCCACAAATGCATGATTGAAGCAATGAATCTTTCAAGGCTGTAGCAGCAACACTTAATTTGTAGAAATTATGGTACGTCCCGAAGTATGATATACTCATTAACGATCGGTAATTCAAGTTTGATTACTTTGGGCATGTTTTCAATACATTCTTTGTTTAGAAACAAGAATTTGTTTCCTTCATTAATATTAGAGCATGTATAACTTGTTTTCCTGATCGTACATACATTGTAATGAACCAATAATGCCATGATGCGAACCTGTTGTTTGAAGTTTATCACGGATTTGACCTATATGTTCATCGTCAGTATGGTTTATGCCATTTCTCAAAAAATGTGTTCAATGAAAGTGAAATATTATTCGGGAAAAGTACACCGCAAGTGCCAAAACTTGTATACGGCGTGCACTTTAGTGCCAAAACTTTCAAAACGTTCACTTTAGTGCCAAATTTTTTGAAAATCGTTCACTTTAGTGCCAAGTTCCATCTGAAGCATACGTGGCTCGCCGGAAAGTCTACATGGAGGACGACGTGGCTCACTAGAGGCCGATTTAGTAATTTAAAGAGCAAACGACATCGTTGAAGCTGAATTCACCCAAACATAAACCCTAAATCCCCAAATTACAAACCCTAATCCACGGTAACGAGGGAGGGACGGCTGCGAGCGAGGGATGGCAGCGAGCGATGAGGGCGACGAACGAGGAGGTTTGCGAGTGAGGGCAACAAACTTGGGAGGGTGGCGAACGAGCGACGGCAGCGATGCGAGCGACGGGGACGACTATTGCGACGGCAGCGAGCGAGTTACGAGGACGAGCAAACGATAGCACGAGAGAGGGACTCTGCAAGCGAGGACAGCTGTGAGCGAGCCATGGCGGCGAGGAAGGAATGACGGCGGCTCTCCATGAGAGGACTTCGTTTCCACGGCCAATCGGAGACCAACGACGACGTTGTTTTTCATTTTCACCCTTGTACAAACCACGTTGGATGTCCACCGTGGCAACCGCTTCTAAAAATTTGCCACATAAGATAATAATTCAAATTGAAAAACAAGTAATTCATTTCCGGATTTTTGGCTGAATTGGCATTAAAGTACACATTTTCTCCGAACTTGGCATGATGCGAACCTGTTTTGAAGTTTATCACGGATTTCACCTATATGTTCATCATAAGTACGGTTTATGCCATTTCTCAAAAAAATGTGTCAATGAAAGGGAAATATTATTGCATAGTTGGATTGTACCCATCAATGTGAATCTTTCGAGAGGTTGAACGTTACCGAAGGAGGTTGGAGTAGGCTACACACCCCAAAGACAGTGATGTGTGTGGGTGTCATGCGCCCACGTGCAAGCCATTTGTGATGGTTCATCGAGACATGCGTGCTGACGTGGGCAATAATGTAGCTATTTACTGTAACGGCTGACATGGCAGACCCGATCCCACCAATGACCCAATCCGAGATCCGACTGGATTAACGTTGACCGTTGATTGTCAACGTTAATTATTGAATACGTTAACAGACACGTGCAGATCAGGTGTAGGTGCATGAAACCCACGCAAAGAGGCTTGTTGGGGCTGCTTAAGTGCGTGTGTGGAGTCCAAATGGGATGCTTTTGGTACCAATGCGTTCGTATCGAAATTTCCTATAATATGGCATATTTGTGTTTACCAATCTATGTATCATGAATTATGATTAATCTTTTATTCTACATTTGTTACAAGAACGATGCCACATATGATGCAAACCCTTACGGCCCCAAGGAGAAAGGAGCAAAAGGAAAGACTTTTAAGGATAATGAATGAATTAGCCCTTTATCGATGGGATAGTCGTGTTAACATGATATCACAAATGATAACGGTCAACAAAATGTTTCAAGAAATCATTTGGAAGGATCACCTTATGCAAGATGATATGAAGGTCATAGCCCATTTCAATTTTGAGTCCTAAACATTTTCTGTAAAAAAATTTCAATGTAGTCTCTAGACCAATTTTTGCTAGAAATCTTAACATTACAGAGAGTCACGTAGGATGTTCGACCATGACGGAATTGTTACGTCAGTAATTTTTGGTAAAATTGACTAGAAGGAATAAATTAGAATTTCAGGCAAAAAATTTATGATTGATTTAGCAAAAGTAAAAAGTTTGGGTCTAAATAGGCATCTGTATAATAAGTTTATGATCGATTGGGTAATTTTTTCGATGTATTCACATAAAAAAAAATTCTCTAACTATGTGAGTTATTCAGACTTTTCAATTCAATTGATCCTTAAGAATGGATGCAAACAGGCTTGTCCAAGTGCATAGGTTGAGGATCCATCGTCCAGACAGGGAGCACGGCCCACGTTATCAATTTGAATAAGAGATGCTAGTGATTTCAACACAGAATCCCCCGGATCCAGGCTAGATTTATCACTCTTTTCCGCATTTAAGAGATGCAAGCAATTGACTTCGAAAGCGACAAAAGAGATTTATTACGTGCTTATCCGAAAAAACCAATAAAATGTGTACAAATTAAAATTATTGCCATTTTAAAGCGTCGTGACACGATTGGATTTTCTTTCCTTTTTTTTTTTTTTAAACTTCCTTCATCTATATCAACCCGCGAGATTTCGCCCTTATTTCTAACCAAAAGAAGAAGAAAAAACTTGTGAGATTTCTCATGAGCTGCCCAATCCTCCCTTTCTCTCACCAATTTGATAATCTACTCCTTCAATCACCAATTCTCTCTTCTCCATCCCTACTTCTGATGGTAAGCTTGAGGACAGTCGTCTTTCACCAAGAAATATGAGGCCACTCCAGAGTATGTTCTTATTTACATAATCCTATATTGGAAACTTAGCCTTCTTTTACTTTTTTATTATATATGTAAGGAATATCATATGTTTCAACTCAAAATATATACTTTTCTTTGTTGCTGCGAGAGTATGAGACTCAGTTTCGAATAAACACATATACTTAAATAGTTGCGCAAAATCAGTGTTTAGGCCTTTCTTGGCTTTTTTGTTTCTCAATTGGATCTTTCAATTTTATCGAAATTTCACACGAGGCTCGTGATTCTTTTTAATGTCCTGAACTTTTGCTTAGGTTGAAAAAAAAAAAAAAACCTATTCTGATTTACTGCTGCAATTAGCTTCTCTAGTCTATATTTGCTTCTTTTTCTTGATGAAATATTCTATGAGATACCTGCATTTTGTCAAGCGAAAATTTTTTTTTATGAAAATATGATTCACGGCTTATTTGCATTACAACTCTTTTTTTTCCTTAGTGTACTTTTTACATTTTTCCCCTAGTCTATATTTCTTCCGTAATTATTATTATTTTTGTCAAACCTGGTAATAAATGAGAGCATCTTTATTTCCTTAGAAACCTTTTGGGTCTTGGTACATTGAAAGAGATACATTAATTACAAGACAAGTCAACTCAAGATGTCTTGCATTTTAAATGAGCAGTAAAAACTCCTGATTGTCAGACGTGATGTCACCAGACTGCTTAAGCATTCTATTTGGTGTCCAATCAAATAAAAATTAAAAACTCTAGGTTGATGATCAGGCTAACGAGTTACATACTTATTAAGCATATTTAATATAAAAGATTTCGAATTTCATGACATTAATTATACTTAATGCGATAATAGACAACGTGTTGATATAATAATTTCTTGATTGGTTGTTAAAAAAATGTCTATGAAAAAGAAAATTTCCTAATTAGATTATACACAAATTTTCTCTGTCTTCACATTTTCATTCACGTAGGTATTAATTGCCAGTCCTATACCCACAGAATAGTCCAAATGACTAAATTAGAAACTGAGCCCATTTTTCAAATAAAAAAATCGATTTACTTATCAAAAGAGCAAAAAGACCTTTTTCTAACATATGAAAAACTTCCCCATTTTTAAGAGATCCCAAAAGATGCAAGGAAATTTACTAAAATGATAAAATAACTCGTTTTCAATATCTTATCCATGAAAGATGATACCAAAACATAGGCAATGGACACGTCCATTAGACATATCAAAGAGACCAAAGGATAACGTTCTTTGCTTATAGAAAAAACGATGTTGATTTTTCTGGTCTTTTTAATTAATGCTTATTTATTCATAAGAAAAATGGAGAAAAAAATGAGTAGTCCCACTTGAAATTACTGAAGTTATCGAACCGAATCCTTTTTGCCCCAAACCAAACATGGGTGCTCTAAATTCGACAATTTTGAGCGAATTCATTGGTTTGAGTGGATGTAACAATTTAACGGTCGATCATCTAATCCCTTGAATAAAAGCCAATGTATTCTTTCATATCATTAGAAAAGTGATGGCTTTTTTTTTCCTTATCCTATGTGTATATATTCATTCTCTTTTTTTTTCAACATTTCGCCGGGAGTATCATCAGTGAAAATATCTCTGAACCCATTGAAAAAATTATGGAAATGCCAAGTTCAAGATTTGAAGAAAGAAACAGGTTAAACATCCTACTTCTTTTCTGATTTTTTTTTTGCGTAACTAACTTTCCCAATTTCTACAGTTTCAAGTCAATTTAATACTCTCCGATTTTTTTAAAATTTTCCCTAATAAAATATTCTTCCTGACAAATGGGAACTTGTGGTGACTGTGTTTTATTGCCACCGATGGCAAAGATGTAAATAACGGGTGGGGTCATGTTAGACAGTTTCCTTATTTTATTGGGCCGTACGGCAGGGAAAAGTCAGAAGCCTTCCTTTGGTCCGAAGGCTCTTCCCCTGAGTGGTCAATGCCTCCACCAAACAACTCGATGCCTCAACCATTGATCTAATTTACAAAATTGCCCTTCGGACAATCCTGACCGTCGGTGACACTATAGTGGATAGACACGTCTTATGGATAATGTAAACATATTATCAACCATGGTGCTAAAATTATTTCTTGGATTCATATTTTAAGTGTAGATTTAGAGTGCGATTGTTTCACCGAAAATTTCATGATAGAAAAAGATATTCTCCATGAGATCGTTTTCATGAAAAATTGTTAGTTTTTCCTTTTTTTTTGTTTAGAGAAAGTAGTGTTTGAACGATAAGCCATTTTTTCCCAATAGAAGCTTGTTATTTCAATCTATGGAATCCTTTTTTCATGGATCGATTAGTTTTTTGCCATATGAGAACTTAAAATTTATAAGAAATAATTTTCCTTCAAATAAATGGACCCTTAGCATGAGATTGATTGATTTATCAAGTTAAGCCTCCATAGGAGTCAAAACTTAAATGACTTTAAGGTGTAATTGAAAATTATCATAACTAGATATTATAAAGAGCACCGCGTAATAAAATAAGTAATTTAGTGTTATCGGAATAAATGTACTTTATACAGTTTCGTATTTTTTTAAGACAATAGTTAATTATTGTGCTAATGTTTCACTTTAGAATGAGGAGCATAAATTTTCAAACTAAAATTTCCTCATCTAATCATTAATTTGATAAAGTAACTAACATAGTCTTTCATAAACTTGTACTTAAAAATGCAAGTACTTGAGGAAAATACAAAAAAAAAAAACAAATTAGAACAACATAGACGTTAATTTTAGGGATTAGGTTCAGGTTTAGCCGATCCTTCAAAATTTGGATGGTTGAATTATGTGGCATAATCTCGAAAATATCAAACCGTGTACGCCCCGAGCAAAGCTATTACATAGCGGAGTCTTCTAAGCTTAGCTTCTAAGCTTAGCATCAATCGCCCAAATAATGCAATTTGCAAGTTATTATAATAATACTACATCGCGTTCGTCTGCCAAACTTCTTGTTATTTTGTATGTTAACAAGGGAGCTGCACGCGCAAATCGGGGACAATTCACCGAAAACCCATCCTAACGGGGCCATTTCGGTCATTTCGCCTCGCAACCATGGTTAGTTTGACAAATACGGACGAGACACAACAGACACAACCAAACCACGCATCAAAACACTAGAATATCGGAAAAAAAAAACGCAAAATTGTCGAGTTGCACCTCGCGCCTGATACTAACGGACGCCGCTTCTGGTCACTTGCTTTACCACCATAACACCCCCCAATACATCGCCTCGACGTCCGCCGTGCCCTCCTCATTTCCAATATGAGAGCCCCCCAAAAGAACTAAGAAGAACAAGCAAAATCTTAAAAAAGACAAAGAAAAGGAAACCCAAGAGAAAAGAACAAGGAGGTAAAAGAAAAAGGCGGAGATAACGACGAAAAAGAGAAGGAAATGCCAGACCAAGAAAAGAAAGGAAACCGAATCCAACAGAAACAAGCACAAAGAGAAAGAAAAAAGAGGACAAGAGAAAAAAAGCGCGGAACAGAAATGTAGCGCTCGATCAAGAACACACAGAGCCTACAAACGCAAAAAAGCGATTCACCCCAAGAATGCAAGCTCGCGCAACCGCACCACATTCTCCGCTCACCAGTCACATCGAATAACCCACGGAAAAGACCAAAGGGTAGGCAAATGCCTCCGCACAAGAGCGAAACGCACAAGGACAGAAAGGCCAAAACAAGGGGAAAGAAAAGGGGAACGGGAAAAGGGGAAAGAAATAGAGATACGATAAGAACTACCCCACGCACACATTTTTATAGCACCTCACACTTCAAATGGAACAGCATATCTACAAAAGCCCTTCAAATATCACAGACTAACTACCTTCGCTTGTTTACAGTTCTCTCACTCTGCGAGCCTCGGTCCGGTCCTCCCCGGAATAACCTTTAGTTACGAAACCTCGAGTCAAAACTCGGGGTGTCGGAACCACACAATCGCGGTGATGGGAAGTGGTCGGCCCGGCAGGATCCTCTCCGTCTGCATGGTGTGCCTCGTCGTTCGTTTCTTTGCCTGACCAGCTGTATTTTGTTGCGGTGAAATTTATTCTGTTGTGTGAATCTGGGGTCTCGATGATTTGTTAGAGGAAAAGGGCCCCTGGGGGCAATGGAGCGGGCCATGCTGACGGTCTGGTCGGCTATGGACACGCCGACGTTTTTTTTTTTTTTTTTTTTCACGATAGCGACAGGTCGAATTCGTGCAGGACATAGGGCGGGGAACTTCCGGTATTGCCTCGCTTATGAGAGATAAAGGCTCACGCAGAGAGCTCTTTATCTGCTATCAAAATATGTTGAAGAAGGCGACAAAGGTGAGTCTGGTTTCCAACTTAACATGTGTTTTTTTTTTTGCCCTCTTGGTAAGGGCGGTTTGATTGGTGCTCACGTTAGTTTATCGTTTACTAACGAAAACTCTAGGGTCTTAATTTATGCTTTCCGTCGCAGTTTTGCGGGAGACGTTGCTTATGTTTCTAATGCATTGGGGACGAATTGAAAAAATTCGATAGCCGGCTTCATTTGCTTGGAGTTGTGTCTCTGCTTATGGTAATGGTTTTGATCAGATAGTTTCTGCTTTCCCAGGGATGGCTCCTTGTGTATTGAAATGCTCTATTAGATGGTTCATGGCCCTCATTAGTGCTTTTAGGTGATTAATTTGACAATACGTGTGCCCAAACTTTATTTGCAGATAATAATGAGGCCTTCATGTTGGTTCTTGTCCCCCTTTTTGAGATCTCGTGCAAAGAGCTAGTGTT
>JAGVVM010009806.1:0-17608 GCA_019149425.1 Psidium friedrichsthalianum | reverse complement strand
CCCCTCTCCCCTTTCTCTCTCCCTCTTCTCCCCTCTTCTTCTCCTCCTCTCCCCCTTCCTCCCTTCTCTCTCTCTTCCCCTTTCCCTCTTCTCTCTCCCCCCTTCTTCGCCTCCCTCACTCCTCCCTCCCCTCCTTCCCTCCTCCCCCCCCTCTCTCCCCTCCCCCCACCACTCCGCGTCCTCCCCCTCTCTCTTCCTCTCCCCCTTCTCCTCCTTTCCCTTCCTCTCTCTTTTTCTCTTTCCCCCCTTTTTCTTCCTTCCCCCCCCTCCTCCCTTCCTCCTCCTTCTCCCTCTTCGCCCCCTTCTTTCTCTTCTCTTTTGACTTCCCTCTCCCCTCTGCTGCCTATTCGCCTCCATGGGAACAAGCTTCAACCTGAGATGTCTTGTGGAACCCGTTCTGCCTGAATGTGTCACAGACGCCAGGAACTTGGTCAAATGCTCTGTGGGGTCCTCCATCGGTGAACCTCTGAATTGCACTGAGTTTTGGGCTCATCTGCATCAATGAGCGTCATTGATCTCATAGCGTCACGAGCTTGCGATAGCTGGTGGTCATTGCCAAGATCGATGCCACATGCGGCCTCGACGATGTGAACTCACCATTGGTTTTTTTTTTGCTGTCGTCCAAATCCAGCACTGCTTCATTAACTTCCACCTGAAACCAGATTATTCCAGCCGGGTTACCTGGTATCGAATTACTCACTCTATTCCTAGGCAAGTGAATTAGTGGTGACCTTTTGTTTCAATCCTAATGGTTACTAAGGCGTTCCGGTAAGCCCTACCTCACACAATCTTAGTCCGATTTTCCAACACTTAGACACACTGAGGTTATACCAAGTGGTGAATAAATCTAGACTATCTCCGTCTCCCTAGATTATTGAATCTATGCTAAAATCGGTGGTCCAATCAATCAACAGCATTAAGAACAACAAGGATAAACAATTGGAGAAAATCAATTAAACATTAAGCAAGCAGTCTCTAGGCAGGAAGCCATGAAACACATCAAGAGAACAAGATGCGTATCAGCTCAATAGTTCACACTAGAAGGAATAAATATATGTGAGCTATCAATGATTGGAGAATATCAAAATATCGCCCCAATGATTCTGTAGAAGAAAACATGAAGATTATACAGAGACCGAGCAGCCAAGTGGATGGTGTATCACGGCCAAAACTAAGCAAAAAAAAGAGATAAGCACAATCTTGTCTCTCCGGCTAGACTAGTAGATAGCCCCTGATCTCTAATTCAGGTATTCGAGACAACCTACACAGGTGTCAACAGACTCCTATGGTCCGTATCTCATGTTCCTCGTTAAAGGAAAATGTGGGGCTCATTGGTATAGTTCCAGTGCACAACCAAAAAG
The DNA here is from genome assembly GCA_019149425.1 of Psidium friedrichsthalianum. Classification (NCBI taxonomy): domain Eukaryota; kingdom Viridiplantae; phylum Streptophyta; class Magnoliopsida; order Myrtales; family Myrtaceae; genus Psidium; species Psidium friedrichsthalianum. Next base: position 16,247 of record JAGVVM010009806.1, on the reverse strand, counting down.
CCTACTGCACCGTCTCGACGGTAGTTACGACCGAGACTGCTTAAATAAATATTGCACAGTCGCCTCGACAAGGGAGCGCATCCAGAAGATAGTTCACTCAAAGGTTCCTACCCTAGGGTTATTGCTCTTTTCTATTTAAACTCCTAAGATATTTCTAAGATATCATCCAAGAATACTATTCGTTCAGCATTAAAATAGAAAAAAAAATACCTAAAATCTCACACAGAATATTCTAATGGATAAAATCTTCATGCTGTGGCAACAAGGGAAAAATCTCGCGTCGCGCATTTTGACTGCGGAGATGGATGCAGCCGTCGAGGACGGATGCATCCATCTCGGTTCTGTCTTCCACGACTTTAAGGCTGCGTTTTCAATTCTCCTATTAATCTTCACCTAAATCTTTCCTTAGGTTGCACATACCAAGACCACACTAAAAGTTGAGCATGATAATGATTGGCTCACTCACACGAGCAATCGTCTCAAGTGCTATAGTAAGCAAGTTGAGATGAGATAGTATGTACGAAAGATACTGGAAGAGAAAATTCGGTACATAGTATTTTTACGTCACCTTGACTAGAACCAAGGTGATGTCTATGATTAATATGTAATAAGACTAGACATGATAGTCTAACAATCATTTATGCTTGATGGAAGCCGAATGTGAGTGCTTAATTGGGCGCTGTTGATAGCAAGCTAAAATAGCACTCAGGCTAAACATATGTACGTGAGAAGTATGTGGCTGTGTTTAGGCTAATATTCGTGTAGTAGATATGTTTTGATAAATAATATACGCTCTTATGGGAAGAGAAATCAGCTATAGCATGTAATTCATACTGCATGTGCAGTATTCGATCGATAAGGGAGATGAGTATAATTATCCATGTTTACTCATCATGGGACTCCTTGAGGTAATTATGAATTGATTACTTCATTTTTGCATCCTACGTTACTTCTGACTATGCTTTCAAATGACAGATAAATGTTGTTACTTTAGCATGTCACCGATGGTCATGAAATTAATATGGCTTTATGGGACTTGTCTAGGAAAGTAGTTGTTCTGAAATGGAGAGAGACATGAGTGCAAATGAAGACTATTATCGTTTTACATCTACACATGTATTTACTGGTCAACAAAATTATATCACCTTTTGTGAGTGAGGATATAATTTAAATACATAGTGAGTAAAGAATAATCAAGTACAACCTTTAAGGGATTAGGTATACTTGGACTGAGATAACAAAATATGTTTGGGGTACTATGAGATACTGTTTTTATTTTTGGGGTTGTAGCTATTCTGTATTCCTGACAGATGCATAACTAAGCTCCTAAATGTAGGTGTACCCGCACGACATATTTGCAAGTATGAATTGATTCTAAAGTAGATGATGTTAATTGCCTTATATTCTCGATAGATTATTATCAAGCCTCTCGTGTCCAGGTGAGAGATGTAATAATACGTCCATAAAAAGGTGTGTTTGATACGTCCATGAAGGGGTGCATTTGAGAGGACCTCACAAATAGGTGCTTTTTTGAAAGGCTGCTTTCTTATCTTCTTATAGATAAGGTGTGAAGAGGCATAAAGAGAATAGACGAGATAACTAACATCAAAATAGAAAATGTAAAGAGACAAACTTATGTTTTCCTTCTCCTGCCTCTCTCAAATACGAACAGTAAAACACTAAATGGCAAAACATCATTACTTTGTGAATCTATCGGCACTTACATCGTGGAATATGAATCACTTCTACTATGATTATATTCGGACCATCATGGGTTGAAGATTTGATCGAGGACACATCAGTGATTCAACGAAGTTCTTAGGCAATTCTACAATTGAGCATCAATAAAGGTTAGTCAAATTCTTCGATGTTAAATTCCAACAGCATTCTTTTTTCCGCAAAATAACTAGAGCCTGAAATTAACATCTCTTGGGCATGTGTAGTGTTACTATAGAGTCTTTTCCGAGGTCATTGACTACCTGACCGTCTAGAACAAGACTGGTGTAGCGACTCTCTGGACCGTCCGATCTAACGGAAGTCTTAGGACGCACTCTTTCGTATTCAACTCTAGAATCGAGTGCTCCGAGTCTTTGGCTATGTCGTAATGGGCAAGAGAGTTGTCTATCGAACCGGAGAGGAGATAATCAAGTGATATTATTCCCCCCTTGACTTTGACTGCGAATGTCGACGATGATAGTGAAAGGGAGGTTCATTCAAGATGTGAGGGCGTCATTGACTTGCCATAGTTCGCTTAGAGTTTAGTAGCTGACAATTCAGGCTTTTATAGGATAGTCGTGTCGATCGGTGTATCAAGTCAAATTATTGCAGTGATATTTCAATGTGATTACCAAGCATCGTGCTTCATTTGAAATTGATAAAAACAGGTCAATTCATGTCAGTTTTGAACTAAACGTGTCATATGGATGACAAATTTGAAGTTTCTCTCTTTATATTTGGATCGTGTTACCGTGTTGTACGGGGAATCATTATTCCTCTTAATTCTGTAATGGGTATAGAATGTATAGGGGTGAGAATCAGGTCCGGTTCAAGCCTAGTACCATTGAAATTTACCTAGTCAGTTGAAATCGAGCAGGTTCCAAGCAGAACCTAGAATTGGCATAGACCGATTATGCTATCGGTTCTGTCAGGAATGATCTCGACCAAGCCAATTCCAAGTTTAAACCAGCTTTTAAAGCCTCCGATATTAATATAAAGTTCTGCATTCATCAAGTCAATCCAGTTCCTGATTTCAAGATTAGATTCACCAGTTCTATTGGGAACTAGCCCAACCGAGCAAGTTCCCAAGTTGAAGGGGTTTATGAAGCTTCATATTTCTATTTTTCTCAACCAAAAGAAAAATTGAACTTACCAACATAAATGATTTTGATTCTCAAATTTTTTTATTATGCTCTCGGAAATAGATGTGGAGTAGAAACAAGAACAAATAATAATAAAGAAAAGTTGATTCTTTATTCCAGAATCACTTTTGAGAAATAAGACCAACAAAGTGAGAAGGTTCGTGGAAGATTCTCACTTTGTTCTCTCGACCCAAAAAAAAAAAAATGAAGCCTCAAGGAAGACAGCTCGACTAGCCAATTCCCCTTGCTCGTCCGCCGCTCCCGTCTCAACCAACCAGCTCCACCACCGCCATCCGCCGCCCTCATTGCACGACTGTGGTGAGTTTCGTTTCGTCGTTCAATTCACTCGTCGTATTGTCGTTCAGTTCCCTCATCATCTCTTTCCCAATGATCTCACTCGAGGCGGCCCTCGTCGACCTATAACCTTATTTCGATGATTCCTCTTGTTATTTGGAGCTTGCTTTATTTTGAAGTTGTTTGGGATTTGTCTTTGTTTGCAATTGAACTATGATGTTTCTCTTGTATTTCGAGAAAGTGAATAAAATGTTATTTTGACTTTTGGCTACAGTTCGGCCACGATTCTAACGTACTAGCAATAACTGGCTTTCAAGATGAAGATAAAATGCTACTAATTGAAGATAAGATGCTACTAATTAGAGCTGTTGCTAAAGATATCATCGTGCAAAGGTTGATTTGCAGAAAAATATTTGGATAATGGCTGGTAGCTGAAATTTCTTCGATTTGGGTAGTTCTATTGGGCTTAGTAGCTTAAATTCATTAGGAAAAATGTTCACTAGAAGTTCTAAAATTTATCACAAAAGTGCAATTGAGTCCTAAAACTTGCAAAAAGTGCAATCAAGTCCTAAAATTTGTTAAATTTGTTCAATCAAGCAATTCTGTTAACAATGTCAATATATACAATGAAAAATGTTGACGTGACATTTTTAAGTTAATTTCCTTATCCTACGTGGCATTTTCAATTATGTATTTTTGGAAATTATATTTAAATTAAATTGAAAATTGAAAAAAAGCTAAACATTCATAAATAAATAAATAAGCAAAACTGGATTAAAAAAAAAAGGGGGCAGGGCAACGGCAAGGCCCTGTTGTTGCCTTTGCCTATCACTTTGAGGAGCTGGCAGAGTTCGCCAGATGTGTCGGCTTGTCGACTCATGAGGAACTCCGAAAACAAAACTGAGCATCTCAAGTGGGAACAGGATGGAGGGGAGGGTTCTAAATCAATCCCTCCCCACCCATTTTTATTAAGCTGTCTTGATTTTCTATTTCTTTTTCTCGCTTTTCTTCCAGTTGCAAGCTTTTTTCATCCGATTTAGTATAGACCTAGAAGTTTCTCTATCCCATTTTTGGAGAGATTTCTATCCCAATCTAGTCTAGATTTCAGGTTTTTTTAGCGTATGTTTTCGGGGTTTCGCTTTCCTCAGGTTTCATTGGTGAACGAGTCCACTTTCGAAAGAGTTCAAAGAAGTTTCGTGAAGGTTTTGCTCTCACTAATGTCAGATTTGTGCTCACTCAACCTTTTTCGCTTTGCTCGGTGGTAGAATTGGGAACGCCAAACCTAGGCACGCAATGCCGAAAGACAAAGCCATAACAATGGATGGAGATCTTCATGTGCTCATTACTGAAAACGGATTAGGTGATCGACAATCAATTTTGATTTGAAGAAGTCATAGATGTGCTATTTGAGCAAGTGACCATAATCTTGTTATGATGATTCTTCTTATTATCTAGAGCTTGTTTTGTTTTAAAGTTGCCTGAGATTTGTCTTCATTTACAGTTGAACTACGATGAGTTCTCTCTTGTATTTCGAGAAAAAGAATGAAATGTTATTTTGACCTAAAAAAAAAAGAGTGGGAATAGGGACGAAGCACATGGCATTGCTTCTAATTTGGCCCTCCAAAACAAGTGGCTTTATTGGACCTTCAGATTGTATTTGCAAGCCTCGATTGCAATTCTCTTCCAAAGCAAGACGGTCAAACTTTTTGAATCAATGAATCAATGAATTGCTTTCGAATCAACGGGGGCATTTGATTGATTGTCGATGCCCTAGTCCATCAATGACATCTTCTTTTTTAGTGAAATCTTAGCAAAAGTCTAAATCCTCTGTGAAAGAGAAAGAAGTTGAGGGTTCCAGGCCAAAGTATTTTTGCCTCGCTCTTTTCATAAAAGACCGACTTCATAGAAGGATTTCATGATGTCCCCAAGATCGATTTGGGTGGTAATATTACGGGGATAGGGAAATCTTTTCTTGATTTCCCTCCCGTGATAGGGAAATCTTTTCCTGATTTCCCTTCTGTTTGTGTAACTGTATATTATTAGGAATAGATATTTTAGATTTGTTAAGATTAATTAGTTTCCTTTTTTCGTGTGTTCTTCCTTCTTTGTAGGGCTAATAAGCCTATTTATGTAACACTGGCTGAATAATCAATTCAAGATTTTTGCTCATCATTCACATTTCGTGTTGGGTGTTTATTGTAATGAAGAGAGATGGCAGGTGACGGTAGGAAGGACTCGGAGCAGTCGGTTGGGAAGATGAAGGGGACTAAAGGTGGAAGCGAGGAGGAGGCGAGGGTGCCGGTAGTTTATCGCCTGAGTTCCTTCGATAATTCGGGCAATATCATCACCACGTGTCGTCTCAACGGAGACAATTATTTAACGTGGTCGAAGGTGATTTGAATGGCACTCCATGCTAAGCAAAAACTGCCATTCATCGACGGGACCATTCCGAAACCCGAGGATGAGGAGACTTGGGAGCTATGGGAGTCGTGCAACTCCACGCTAATTTCGTGGATTTTCAACACGATGGAAGAAGACCTCCAATCAATTATTTCCGGTGCTACAGATGTGAAGGCCATGTGCGATGAACTGAGAGAACGTTATTCTCAGGGAAATCTCGCGATGATTTATGACATAAAGTCTCGGCTTGCGGTGCACAAGCAGAATGGACAGAGTATCCAGAAGTACTATAGGAAATTTAAACAATTGTGGTAGGATCTCGACAATTATGCCGAGAGTCCCAGGTGCACTTGTGGAAATTGCACATGTGACATTGGAAGGAAGCTGGTGGCAAAGAAGGAAAAGGAGAAGGGGTTACAATTTATGATGGGATTAGACCCCGAGTTTGCCACGGTGAGGTCTAACTTGCTGGGCACGGAGCCTTTGCCATCCTTAAACACCATCTATTCGAAGGTGACTCTCGAGGAGAAGTTAGTTGTTGTGGCACGGTCACGGGAGAACAAACAAGAGGCGATGGCTTTTGTTGCCAAGGCTGCTGGGACGACGGAGAATGGAGCAAAAGCAGGCTTGCAGATATTGGCAACGGCAGTGACAAGCGTTCGTCTCAACTGCAACTTTTGTGGGAAGACGGGCCACACCCGCAACAATTGTTGGGCACTACATGGGCTACCAGCAGATTGGGGAAAAGAGAAAAAACCCATAGGCTCAGCAGGGAGAGGATGAGGGGCCGGGTCGACTGGGAAGCCAGTTGGGCCACCTTAACAAGTTGGGCTGTCTCAACCGAGTGGGCCTCAGGGAGTCGGATTGGGCCGCTGGAAGAAGGGATAGAACAGAGCCCACGTAGCAAAGACAAGTCCAGTTCCGAGGATTTTCGATGCACAGTTTCAGTAATTGTGTGATATATTCGGCAAAGGGGATGACACGGAGGCTTTCACTAATAACACATTCAATTTTGCAAATATCACGGGTGATTGGATATTAGACATAGGTGCCTCCAGACATATGTCCGAACAAATTTGCAATTTTTCTGATCGCACGAAGTTAGAGGGGCGGTCACCGGTTTTCATACCTAATGGTGGTGTTGTGTAAGCAACACGTGTTGGAATAGTCGAACTAGCACCTGTTATTCTACTTTCCGATGTGTTGTATATTCCATCATTTAATTGTAACTTCATCTCGATCGCGCATTTAATCGAAGATTAGAATTGTGACGTGATTTTTTGCTCTAATTTCTGTGTGATCCAGGATCGCACTATGAGGACGATGTCTGGAGCGGGTAAACTTCAAGGGAGGGTCTACAACTTACAATGGGTAGTGGGAAGCTCGTTTGTGGGTTAGGCAGTTGGAGGAGTTTCAGCGGATGTCTAGCACAAGCAACTTGGTCATCCGTCTTATCGGGTTCGTATTGATGGTTTAGCATTGCATTTAGCCGAGCATGATAATAATGGTAGCTACGACATTTGTTTTCGAGCAAAACAACTTGTTCGTAATTCAGTTTGAGTTTGAATAAAGCTGAATATCCATTTCAGCTAGTAAATGTTGATTTGTGGGGCCCTTATAAGATAAAGTCACACTCGGCAGTGAGTTATTTTCTTACGATTGTTGACGACTATAGTAGGGGTGTTTGGTTATACCTTTTGCGTACTAAGTCTAAAGCATGTCGATTTCTCATCAACTTCTACAATTTAATTCGAAATCAATTCGATTGCTCGGTTAAGACGGTTAGAAGTGATAATGGAAGAGAGTTTTTATCGGGAGAATTGCAGGAATACTTCTCCCAACATGGGATACTTCACCAAACCTCGTGTACTAATACACCCCAACAAAATGGCCGGGTGGAGAGACAGCACCGGCAAATACATAACATTGCACGAGCACTCTTATTTCAGGCAAATCTTCCGATCGAGTTTTGGGGTGAATGTGTCTCCATGGCAGCCCATTTGATGGATCTGACGCCGACCCCGATACTTGATAAGAAGAGTCCGTATGATGTGTTGTTTGGTAAACCGCCAAACTATTCACACTTGAGGCTGTTCGATTCACTTTGCTATGCTCACAACAAACCTCGAGACAAAAATAAGTTTGACGATCTTTCGAGGAAATGTGTTTTTGTGGGGTATCCGAATGGGAAGAAAGGTTGGCGTTTATACGATTTGAAAACGGGGGATATCTTTGTATCACGTGACGTGCATTTCTATGACATGAGTTTCCATTTGCGAGAGAAGATTCGCAGTTAAGTTCAAAGCCCGAGCACTCACCGCTCTTTATCGACCCATGTGGGCCGGATCCACCTGATGAGTTTGTAGCAGCTCGGATTGACAGACAGGACGAGCATGTGCCTTCTCGTGGGCCTGATCTACCTGGATCTTCTGCTGAGGCTTCGGCTGAGATTAGTTCTAGGTTGTTTTTGCCAGCAGCTGGACATGAAGGAGGTCATGAGCAGCTTCAGGAGAAATCTGGGCTAGTCCAGCAACTTGGGCAGCACTCTAAGAGTACAGGGGAGTGTGTGAGGGAGCAGGAGCAGTCTGTTAGTGGGACACAAGGCTCAAATCAACAGCAGAGTGTTGAGATACCGTCGGGGTTGACGGTTAATCCTAGTACAGAGACCGGAATTGTTCATACTGATGGACAACCACCGGAGAAACAGTCTAGTTGGAAGTCCACACGGCCGAAGGCTCAACCGGGATATCTGTCGGATTATGTGGTCTATGCAGCGAACTCTAATCCCTCCCCACGACATCAACCCACTTCAACACCGTCCTCAGGTATGTCCTATCCCATAGAGCAATATCCTTGTTATTCTGTACTTACTGGTCGGCATAAAGCTTTCCTAGCAGTCATAGATTTCGACATTGAGCCACAATCCTATCGTGAGGCCGCCCAAGATCCTCAATGGAATGCTGCCATGGCCGATGAAATACGAGCCTTGGAGTCCAATCACACCTGGACAATCGAGAAATTACCACAGGGTAAACATCCCATAGGCTACAAGTGGGTGTACAAGGTGAAGAGGCATGCCGATAGAAGCGTGGAATACTATAAAGCCCGGTTGGTTGCCAAGGATTCACACAAGTAGAAGGTATTGATTTTAATGAGACTTTTGCGCCAATTGCTAAACTGATAACTGTTCGATGTTTATTGTCTGTTGCGGTGGCCAAGAAGTGGGAGATTCATCAGATGGACGTGAACAATGCATTTCTTCATGGCGATCTAGATGAGGAAGTTTATATGCACTTGCCACCGAGATTCTTTTCGGCCAAGCAGGGTTATGTTTGTCGCCTGCGGAAATCATTATATGGTCTTTGGCAGGCATCTCGAAACTGGCACGCCAAGCTTGCTGATTCTCTTCTTCAATATGGATTCAATAGAGCGCAGCTGATCACTCTTTATTTACTTATTTGGGTGATTCTACATTTCTCGGTGTGCTAGTTTATGTCGACGACCTGATCATCGTTGGCAATAATTCTGTTGACTGTGCACATTTTAAGATCTACCTAAGTAAATGCTTCCGCATCAAAGATTTAGGGCCCTTGAAGTACTTCTTGGGGATCGAAATCACACGTATGGATTCAGGTCTTTTTCTCAATCAGCACAAATACGTGCTGGATATTCTTTCGGAGTGTGGCATGACGGGCTCACGACCTTCCTTGTTTCCTATGGAGCAACATCAGAGATTAGCCACCAGTTCTAACACTGTCATTGAAGATCCTGCTCACTATCGACGGTTGGTTGGGCAATTAATTTATCTCACCATCACCAGACCCGAGATCAGTTATTCTTTACATGTTCTAGCTCAGTTCATGCAGGCTCTTCGACAGGATCACTGGGATGCTGTTATGAGGGTACTCCTCTACCTCAAGCAATCTCCGAGCCAGGGGATCTTTCTACGGCCTGATTCGCTAGAGCTCCAAGCCTATTGTGATTCGGATTGGGCTGGATGCCCGTTAACTAGGAGGTCGGTTACGGGTTACTTCATTACACTGGGAGGCTGTCCGGTTTCTTGGAAAACTAAGAAATTGACCACGGTTTCTCGGTCTTCAGCGGAGGCGAAGTATCAAGCTATGGCTGCAGCGGTTAGTGAGATTATTTGGCTTCGCAGTCTACTTCAGTCTCTTGGAGTGACATGTTCTACACCTACTCGTTTGTACTGTGACAACCAGGCGGCACTACACATTGCTGCTAATCCTATCTTCCATGAGCGCACAAAGCACATTGAGATCGACTGTCATTTTGTTTGTGAGCGTATTCAGACAGGCATTGTCACCACTTCGCACGTGTCCACTAAGCTTCAGCTTGCAGACATATTTACTAAGGCTCTTAGACGCGATCGATTCTCCTTTCTTCTTAGCAAGTTGGGCGTTCGAAACCTTCATGCTCCAACTTGATGGGGAGTATTACGGGATAGGGAAATCTCTTCTTGATTTCCCTCCTGTGATAGGGAAATCTTTTCCTGATTTCCCTCTTGTTTGTGTAACTGTATATTATTAGAAATAGATATTTTGGATTTGTTGGGATTAATTAGTTTCCTTTTTTCGTGTGTTCTTCCTTCTTTGTAGGGCTAATAAGCCTATTTATGTAACGTTGGCTGAATAATTAATTCAAGCTTTTTGCTCATCATTCACGTTTCCAATTTATTAGGTAATGTGGTTGGTTGTGCCTTTTTTTTTCTTTTTTTTAACAACCCCCCAAAAAAAAAACCTCTCTAGTTTGTTCATTTTCGGGTTTGGGCCGGGTGCGGTTTATATGCTCATTCCACGTGCTGCACGTGACGGTGGGGCAAGGGCATTTTCATTCCACCGATGCCCTTTATTTCGTCATCCGAAGGGTCGCTTAAAATAACCCTAGTTCGTCGGCGGTGAGCATTTTGAATGTCCCGTTAGGTTTAGGGTATCTTGAGACGAACTAGTGCTGTATAGGGGGGCAATTTAAAAAAAAAATGGTATAGGGGGAAACTTGAAAATCGGTTTGAGATTTGGACGAAATTAGAAATTTCCAGGCACTTTTAGTGCAGTTTTCTCGTAACAGCCTCAATTATGAAAAGGTGTGCTGTGGTTGGTATACAGAATTTTGGAGGCACTTCATAATTTCTGTACCTTAGAGCTACACTAGCTTATGGCGGTTTTAACGAAAACATCTCACACAATGTTACGGTGCTCTAATTTTAAAACGTGTAATTACTAAGTTTAAAAGTCACAACGCTTCGGTTACAGTTCGGTCGTGATTCAATCGAACTGGCTTTCAAGATGAAGAGAAAATGCTACTAGTTAGAGCTGTTGCTAAAGAAATTATTGTACAAAAGGTCGATTTGTGGGAAAATGTTTGGATAACGGTGGTAGCTGAACTTTCTTTGATTTGGGTAGCTCCATAGGGCTTAGGAGCTTAAATTAATTAAAGCCCTAACATGGAATCGGCTTTCATGGAAATTGGGTTAAATTGAAAAAAAAAAATACTTTTATCAGAGGCTGCTTTGTGGAATTATCAAAACAATAATGAAATTTTCTTCGCAAGAAATCAACATTATTAAAGTGGTCACTTGACTCACATCGCAAAAGAAGTGCGTTTAACTGTTAAACTAGAATTAGTAGGTGTAACCACTCAGGAAAATTTGTACACAACTGAAGTGGGTCTGGAACAAAATGCGAGCTTAATCATTGAACTAAAGAAAATCGGAATTTTGGACACAGCTGTTAAAAATTAAAATAATTTACCAACATTGGAAAACAGAATTAAAGAACTAAAGTCTACACGACATGTGATTACTTGGCCAAAACCCTAATTTATCAAGAAAAATCCATATCTATATGAATTGAGAAACCCATCATGAAGAATCGAGATTAGCGTACTAAAGTGGCAGTGGCGACACATAACCCCATAAAAGTTTTTTAAAGAGCTGGCAAAACGTAAAAGTCAACGCCCTGAAAACTCAATTAAAAAGTGAATCGCGTTACCAACAAACAAAAAAAAAAATTGCTAAGTAGGATTCCGTTCATTTCGCAATTTTTTTTGTATGATTTAAAAAATATTTATTATTTATTAGTCAATAAAAAATAACTTTATAAATGAAAACAATTTATGCCAATATATTTTCATGAATGATATAAATATTTTTCATACATTCTTTTTTTTTTATAAGCGATCATTTCGAAAAAAATATTTTTCAAATCATTCAAAATTTGCGAAATAAATAGAGTTTGAAATTAGCATCTCTCGCACGCGTACAGTTTTTCTTAGTATGGAGTCTTCGAGGTCATTGACTACCCAACCGTCTAGAACAAGACCGGTGGAGCGACAATCGGCACCGTCCGATCTAACATGCCAGTCTTAAGACGCCCTCTTTCGTATTCAAGTGTAGTATCGAGTGCTCCAAGTCTCTGTCTATGTCGGGATATGCAAGAGAGTTGACCATCGAGCCGGAGAGGGGATAATCAAGTCATACTATTGCCCCCCTTGACTTTGACTTTGAATGAAGATGATGAGAGCGAACGAGAAGTTCATTCGAGATATGAGGGCTTTTTTTTTTTTACTTACCATACTTCGCTTATGCACCATATTAAGTAGAAAACTGCTCAGCCCCAGAAAAATTGAAGAGTTTATTAACCGACAATTCGGGCTTTTGTATGGTAGTCATGTCGATCAATCGTATCGTATCACGTTAGATTATCACAGAGATATTTTAATGCGATTGCAGAGCATCATGTTTCATTTGAAATTGGTGAGAGCATGTTAATTCGTGTCGATTTTAAATTGAGCCGCATCATTTTTATGACAACTTCAAGTTTTTTCTCCTTATATGTGTATTGTATTGTTGTATCGTGTCGTGTCGTGTCGTGCGTGTCGGGAGTCATCATTCCTCTTAATGCTGTAGCGTAGTATGAAATTCCATAGGGGAGGATCGAAATTTTTCTAGTCAGTTCAAATTGAGCCACTTAAATATTTTAGTGAATGACCAAAATATCTTTGTTCATTCATTCATTCTTATAAGTGATAAAATCATCCTTCTAAGAATATACTTTTCACATTACTCTTTTTTTTTTTAACACAAAAAAAAGCCTAATCGGCACTCACAAAATTAGTTATGAGTCGAGTACAATCTCAAACATGACACTCGTGTATGCATGCAAGAAGTTCACTAAAATGAAAAAGGACAAGAAGGACAACTCCAACCCATTAGAACAGAAAAAATTACCAAAAAAAAGTCCTAATCTATCAATTTGTTTTTGACTCAATGCTAAACCTTTTTTTTTTTTGCCATTTAATTCATACGCTTTTTGAAATTATGAAAATTCAGTCCATCCTTTGCAAAATAGCTGACATGACATATCGGCGATGATGTAAAAATTTTAAATAATTTTTAAGTATTTTTCAAATTGTTCGTTTATTATTTATATTATTTTTTCCTTTTTTTTTTCTTTTCTTTTTCTTCCTTTCCTTCTTCTTCTACCCGACCACCAAGGCCCGGCAACCAGCAGGTCGAGCCTCCCCCAAATCTAGCAAGGTCAGCCTCACCAAGGTTGGGCAAGGCTCGCCCTCGTAGTGGCTAGCAGTGGAGCTTCACTAGAGGCTATGAGGTTCGGGCGACCAACTGGACAAAGAAGGAAGGAAAAGAAGAAAAATCAAAGGATATTTTATAAAACATTGTGTAATTCAACGCATATTAGCAGCGCCAACCAATCCACTTCAAGATTTTAGCTAGAATTGGCCGAATTGACTAGGTAGGAACGCAAATGCAAAATATTTGGACTCAATTGGCCAAAAAAAAGAGTTTAGCACTGGAATTAGCACGATTGCAATAAATTTTTGAATTTTTTTTTGTAATCCTCCCCAATCAACCAATACACCTTGTGTGTTTATGGATGCCAAAAACTATGTTTAGATGCAAGACGAACAAATTGGGACGATCCAATCCTATCAGAACGACATTAAGAAAACATGAATTCGATGAGAATCGATCGATACACCTCGTCTATACAAGCACGACAGGTTCGAAAGAAAAGTAGGTACAGTACGGGGACGGATACAGTCCAATGAAAAACGTACTCCTCAAACACATTGCAGCGATCCAACCAGAGAACAGACGGCTTGTTCGATCGTGAATGTACCTAGTTGGGTGATCGCCAACAGAGAAAGAGGCACCGGCGGCACATGGGAATTCTTTGAAACTAGATATGCCCGGGCCGGGGCCGTTCGTGTGGAGTCCAGACGGTGTCCGCACACTGTCGTATTGCATTTCGATTGGGTCACCGTCGTTGATTTGGTCATCGTCTTTGATTTTTTTGGTCGTGGTTGTTGATTGGACCACAACGGTTCTGACTAAATACGTCAAATGGTGCGGAAATTTCGGTCGGAAACCGCGTGGTTTGACTCGAATTCGCTCCGTGATTTCTCGTTTCTTCGGCGGTTGTCTTCTCGACAGCTTTCGTCTCCATCGCGGGTGGTCTTTCTCTTTCAAATCTTCAAAGCCTCTCTCTCTCTCTCTCTCTCTCTCTCTCATCTCTCTCTCTCACTGTTTGGCCGACGGGAAGCGCCGGACAGCGTCGCGCGAAGAAGATCGAGCTTCGTCGTTCCGAGGTACGTACTTCCACTGATCTGACTTCCCCCTCTCTCCAGATTTGATTGAGCTTTGTGCTCGAAATTTAGGATCGCCTTCAGTGAATTTCCCTGTGAATTGATTTGCTTCGAGTCTCCTCCTCGATCGGGTTAGCAGATTTAGCCACTCTAAGTCAAAATTTCATCTGGAATTTGAGCTTGAGATTGAGAGACGGCGATTCCGATCGCGTCACCTTGAATCCGATACTAAAACTTCGCCCCCCCTCACCCACCCCAGACTGGCTTCGATGGTTTTTTGAATTTCTGATTGAGCTTATCTTCTTCTCCGTTAGTTTCAGCAAGTTCTTCGCTCCTTTCATGCGATTCGGGCATTTGAGGAACTGTGAAATTTGGCAATATCCCATATATATATCAGGAAGCAGATTGTACTGGGGAGAGTTCCGCACCCTCCTCAGATTGTACAATCTCAAGTTCTTTATGTTTCTCGCTTTTCCAAAGTGTTCTGAAAATTAAATCTTCGCTCGTTGTCGTCTCGAATGTCAAGAGAATCTCAGATTTTTGGGGTGGGGTTCGTTCTTTTTATCGGTGCTCATTGTTCCCCTTACAGACTAATAAGGCAGACATAAGTACTCTGTTTCCAGAAAAATGTTGTCTTCTGCAGTTAACTTTTGTAGCGCCGGAGAGTTATTAGAGCAGCTCCGACCATTCTTTCGATTGGTCCACTCCACGCGAGCCGTCGGATCGGGTGAACCTTATGCGGGACCCACTTGATCTAGCCCTTCATATGAAATCGACATTTGGACGGTCACGAACGAAACTAGTTATTCCAAGAACGTTGATAAACTCATTACTCATGGAAAAAGTGCTTCGATAGCCAATTACTTCATCCAAAATATCTTTCATATTTCAACAAATTGTTGGATGTTTTCCCCCTTAACCCTGGCATCTTTCGTAATTGAGAAATATATTTTTATTTCGGGCTAGTTTTCTTTTTTCTAGAAGTATAATATGGTTTTATTAGTTCCTTCTAACTGGTTGGAATTTCAACCACTTAGCTTATAATTCAAAGGCAGTATTAGTACAAGAAGAAAACACATAAAATATTACATCACAAAGTTTTGAGGTCATAAAATATATCGCGCTTTTCGCAGTGTCGCGGGGGTCCCGATCGCTGAGATTTTCTCACATTATATCTGTCTGGGCTCATGACAGAAGCTCGCCCAGTAAATTCCAATGCCGACTTTTTTGCGTTTCTGGAGACGAGTCACAGCCGCTCCATCAGCATCCCATCCGGGGGGGCTGGTAGCATACACGTCCTGGTCCTCCCCTTCACACCTTCGCAGCGGGAACATAGAGAGGGGATGCGATTGAACATGAACTTTGTTTTGGGGACCTACACTCTTCTGGGTATGCGCGATCCTATGACTTGGATGAGGAGAGAGCGCGAGGGAAATTGGGGGGGAGAAGAAAAGAGAAGAGGGGGGGGAAGAAGGATAGGGGAGGGGGAAAGAAAAGAAAAGGAGGGAGAGAGAAGAGGAGGAAGGGGAGAGAAGAGGAGAAGGAGAGGAGAAGAAAAGGAGGAGGGGAGGAGAGAGGACAGAGAAGGAGGAGGGAGGGAGGAAGGGGAGGGAGGAGAGGATGAGAGAGGGAGGAGAGAAAGCGGAGGGGTGGCCGGCGGAGGAGTAGGGAATGAGAGAGAAGAGAGAGAGAAGGAGGAGAGAGGAGGGGGGAGGGAAGAAAAGGGGAGGAGAAGAGAAAGGGGAGGAGAGGAGAAAGAAAAGAGGGGGAAAAAAGAGAAAAAGAAGAGGAGAAAAAGAAGAGGGAAAGGCAACGAGAGCGAGAGGGAAGGAAAAAAAGGAGAGAAGGGAGGGGAGGAGGAGGAAAGAAGAGAAAGAAAAGAAGAAAGGAAGAAAGAAGGGGAAGAGGGGAGAGGGGGAGGAGGGGAAAGGAAGGGGGGAGGAAGGGGAGAGAGGGGGGAGAGAAGGAAGAAGAGGAGGAAGGGGAGAGAGCAGGAGGGAAAAGGAAAGGAGAGAGGAGGAGAGGGAGGAGAGGAGAGAGAAGGGAGGAGAGGGGAGAAGGAGAAAAACC
>JAGVVM010009805.1:0-16781 GCA_019149425.1 Psidium friedrichsthalianum | reverse complement strand
TTTTTTTCTTTTTTTTCTTTTTTTTTTATTGAGAGGATCTCTTTATTGTGATGTGAGGTATCCACATAATTTTCGAGAGTACCTGTAGATCCTTGCACGATGTTTCAAATGATTAGATGATTGAAGAAGTTGCATGCTATTTCGATGCGGTCTCTTTTGTAAAATGGAGTGTCAATTATTGTAAGTTTAGAGGCGAGTGTGGAAAATTAAAGATTTTATCTGATGCATTGAAAGATTTTATAAGAAACTTCGATGCGGCTCGAGATTTGTAAAAGTATGTGTTGGGTAGCGATGCTATATAGACAAGAATTAGCAACCATTTATGTGTTAGACGGAGCTCCAATCTGCGTTTACGAAAATACAATGCGAATGATTAATTGTATTCAATCATTCAAAAGAGGTCACAAAAAATTATGCAAAAAAACCAAGATACAAAACTGATAATCCCATGTGTACAAAATTGATAAGCTTCACAGCGTATCTATTTCCACACTAAAAATGGAGTTGCAGCGAAAAATCGGCGATTATTGTGGTGAAATGAATTGCCTTTCTTCTTTCTTGGACAGTAGTTCATAGGAGATCATGCACATATCTTTCAAATATTAGAACTCTGGCTTCTTTTGTGACAATTGCATTAGCTCCAACTTTGGAACAAAACGGGGTTCGATGATGGGAACTCCTTGTCATACAACATGATGGTATTTCGTTGATTGGATATGAGTTAAATCGCCTATGAGTGACTAACCTGATCCACAACTTCTACGAGCATAATGCCTAACAGTTACTAGCGTTCAAAAAATAAGTAAGATAATTGCAAAAGTGCAGTTACTAATCTCTAACTATGATAAATTAATATGATTATTATCACGGTTGTCCCCCCCCCCCCCCGGACAATACGGCATTTCTCACTTATATTACTTCCCACTGCAGAAATACAAAAGATAAATAACGACGTTTTCTCTCTTAATCTCCCACTGTTCAACAACAAGAACGCTTTCCCTATGGAAAGCATATTCCGTAACGAACATTTCTTAGGGCTAGTCAAAAAGGCACATTTAATCTATGAAAAACAAAATATATCCATCCTATAATATACTTTTCCAATCAATGATTCAAGCTAAATCTTGAATATGTTATTACCATGATTATGTAATGGAATGATTCCCTTCGCACCAGGCTTACATGTCCAGGGGTGTTTTCGCACAATGACATAGTGCGTGGGACCAGTTTCTTTGGCCACGCAAATTAAACACTACACTTGGGTCCTAAGTAGAATTGGAAGGACAAAACAAAGAGGAGACCCTCCCGGAACAAAGGCCGTTATACCAAGACTACCAACATAAATTCCTTAGAGCGACGATGACGCTATGATTCTTTACGCGACAGCCGAAAGCAGAATGGTGTAAATCAAAAGAAGATATAAACACGAAACAGAAGCGACGAAAACTTATCTTAGAAAACTATGCAGTCACTAACAACGATCATCGTACTGCCACAAACATATTTATCAAGTACATAGAGACGAGAGACCCCACGACAATCTCAACCCGGGGAAGAATTCAAAGTATTCACAGACTCTAGCGCTTGACTCTTTCGCATTAACTCCTCCAGCCCTCGAACTCACTTTAACTTAATGAGGTTCTTTTTGGAAGTTAGCAGCTCCCTAATAAACGAGCTTACGGATGTCCAGTTACATTACTGTTCAAACTAACATCATCCCTCTAAATAAATGTAAACCAGTTCCCTTTGTATGAACAAATTGAACAACAAAACGGAATGACGACTAGAAAAGAAAGCGACAAGGCAGAGGGGGAGAGAGAGCCCCATCGATTCAGTTATCTGCGGAATCTGAGCTTATTATGGTGCCTTCCCCTTGTACCGAGGATATGGGGAGCTTGCTTTTGGCGCTCATCTTTTTCACATCCTGGCTCAAGCATATGAAAATCCTTCTCACCATGTTACAGAACTCCCTGAAAAAATCAAGATGGCACAAGCAATTTAAGTCGAATAAAAGCGATACGGGGAAAATTCCGCACCAAGTTTGAAATTGGATAGCTCAGTAGAATGCTTACGGCCAGGGATCGTCACCCAAGAGCATCATATCTCCTTCATCATCAGTGAAGACAATCTCCCACTTATCTCGTGGTCGAAGCTGTCCTTTGAGGTCAAACATCTCTTCTAGCTCGTCTATCAATTGACTGTACCCTTCCAACATGGTCAAGTCCACGGCACGACCTACAGCAATTCCTTGCATTTGAACCTTCATAAAACACAAATCCACCTTTGAGATTGAATTTTGGAGACCGACCAAGGCATGAACTCAGTCCGACTTTATTTGAGACATACCTTTGTACGACTTCTAGTGGAGCACTTTGCTTAGTCTGAGTCTCTTTCCCCAGATTCTGCAACTGTCCTTGTTTTATTCCTCGGAAGCCCTCTGGAGATCACATTTCTGATCAGAATCAGCTGTCGACAAGGGGGTTTGAACATGTCCTTCAGTTGTAGCAGTTGATACACACATAGATTGAACAGGTGCCTTGTCCAAAGAGGTGAACTTGAAGAGTGGTTAATCAGATCAATACCGAACAACCGGCAACAAGAAGTTGTCTCGACTTTTTTACCATCCTCAACTAGGTTGTGCATTGGTTCATTGTTCAAGTTTGATGGATGCGTATTCAAGTGCCTGGAGGGCACAGGCAAAGCAGAGACGCTCTTGCTGTCATCTGCTGCATCGGGTAGAATATTTTGAGAAACACTTAAGCATGGAGAACACAGCCATCCCCCTTCTGTTTGAGCCCTTGTTATAGAACTGTTGGTGCTGTTGACATCTGCCAACTTGTAATTCCACATAAAATGACCATCACTACTTTTTCCCTCATCGGTAACTCTCAGTTCTTTCAGATCATGGGTCTGTGTATATCCAGAACTCCAGATAGCAGACGCAGCAGTAGCATCTAGAACACGAAGTGACATTGAGGATGTCAAAATGCACCCTTAATATGTAGCATGAAACTAAAAGGTTGAACCATATAGTAAGGTAAAACAATATATCCAACCTGCAGGGACTTCAGAGGATGGACGGGCCTCTTGTTCTTCACTGCTGTTGATTGAGGGATGCTTGCAGGCACAGAAGCCACAAAGGGTTCAATTTCCCAGGTGATAACCTGTCAGGTCTTGGGATGGATGCATGTTCGTCCCATTGAACCTGAGGACGAGAGATAATTGTGATGAGATTGTCTCTCGAAAGCGGTCTACATTTTCCACACAAAGAAAAACAATAAAAAAAGCAGTACTCTCAATGATCGCCATCTTGAATCAGTCCATTGAGGTGAGAAATCTTCCAACCCGACTATTGTACCAGAAAACCTAATGGAACAAAACACATGGGACATATAAAACACAGAAAAAATACAATTGAATCTCAAGGAACTTAAAAGAACAGTTGTTCTTATACTCCAATACCTTCTCTCCGGAGAATCCTCACCCTCAAATCTCATCTTGAATCTCATTCCAACTGTGAATTATTGTTAACAGCTTCCAAATATTTGTTCAAGCTTATGATGAACTGACTAGTCCTGATTAGAAAGGGCAAGTGTTTTTATCAAAATTGTAATTCAATAGGAACAATCACACACTCATACAGGACATTAATTTGACGCATCAAACCTTGGCTTGTAAATAAACCACAAACAGAGTTTGAGTCGAGACAGCATGAGAGGCAGTTGCAAGAACTCCAAGGTGCATGCTCTGACTTGAAATCACTGAGGAAGGCATACTGCTCTGCTGACGAGCAACTCGTCTCACTCCAACGCGTAATTCGCCATCGTCCCCCCTATCACATCAAACACTGATCTTTAACTTCCAGGACAAAGGGCAAAAAAGTTCCAGATAGGGCAGGAAAACTGGTGTCTAAACAGAAAATCATAAGGTGAAACACCTTAAGAACACGAACGAGTCACCAGCAAGCAATCTCTTCGATGTGACAAACGTACTCCATCCCGTAGTAAGCAAATGCCTCCGTGGGTGACCTATCAAGTTTCAAACCAAAATAAAAGCACAAGTGACGCCTTTAGCATCAGTCCATCCAATACGAAACATAAGATACAAAAGTTACTCTATATGGAAAAGGAGTGAGTGAGCTACACACCTCTGAATATATGCTTAAATTTCCATTCATATCCATGAAGATCCCTGGCAGCTAACTCCTGGGTTGGGGTTGACTGGGTCATGTCCTGATGAAGACAAGGAGAAGAGGCCCAAATGACAAGACCAAACAAAGTTTGAAGAAAGCCTGATCGTTCAAGTTTCGCAATCCATTACCAATGGGGGAAGACATTCGGTCGCATGTTTCCTGAGGACAGAAAAGCCACCATGTGTGCTGGTATCTGAGGCAGTTAGAACCTTGCAGAAAGAATGAACTCTCGGTCTTGGGGGTTCTGGAGGGCATGGATCACGACTGGTAGCTCTGTTTGCTAAATAACAGATAACCAAACACAAATTATTCGAGTTTGTCACAATACACAATCACAACCTTAGGGAAAACATCTAAGGACATGGAACCTTACATTTCCCTCTGGAAGTAGAGTAATCTGTGCATAAACCTCGTCCGTTTCTTGCTCCGCCTGAGAATAAAGAAGAAAACAAGTCTATTACTATCCAAGCTTCCAAGAGCTCAACCAATGCAACCTTTTGTTGTCCAGAATTCCAATACACGTCAAAACCCTTGCCGTGAGGCAACTGACACAGTTCCTCTACCCCATTAGAAATCGAAAACCTTACTGCCACAAAATTTGACGAGTGCCTCTAGGAGTTTATCGTGCCCATAAACATAAACAATGAATGCTGAAATATGGCTTACCTCAGTGAGGAAATTCTTAAACCAAGCAATTACCCAATAAAGTAAGAAACAAGATCATTAATTCTCACGAAAACAATGAAGATTTGAAGATGCATACCAGGAGCTGAACGTGCACGACATGGCAAAGAATTTTGGAAGCGAGACTAAAGAGCGGAATCCTCTGATTCAGTTCCTGATTTGTCGATGCCTCAAGCTGAAAATCCACAGAAATGGCAACAAAAAACACTTAATTCCCACACCCAAAAAGAAGCAGCATCAACAAATGGAAACAGACTCGAGCGATGAGGAAAGCAGACAAATGAAATTATTCTCAAACCAATCTAACATTTTGGAACCGAAATCACTCACTTGTTCCATGTGTCCTTGTGGAAAGTAGTAGACCCTGTCTCCTCGGCGAGGGACGTCGACCAGCGGGCCTGCACAGGCCTTCCACAGCTCGCTATAGAGCTCATCTGGTCCTCCACCTGCACCTCCACAACCTACCATCGTCGGAAACAGAAGCCGAAGAAGGAAAAAACAAAGCGCCTCACATTTTCCTCCCAAAACAAACAGAGAACGCCAGAAAACGTCGGAGGAAGAGGAGAGAACGCAAAAGGAAACTCACCTTCAGCTCGATTCGGTATCATCTGAGCCCTGCCTGAGTCAACGCCTCCGAAGCTGTACCTCCGCCCGGCGGCGAAATCACAGAAGAAAGGCCCAAAAGCTAGCTCCGTCCGTACGGAGAGACCCCCCTCCTTATGTAACCGCAACAATCGCCGCGAAAATAATGACGCCCACAGCTCACAGCTCGCGAACTGTAAATGCGATTTGCCTTCTTCGCGGGAGAGAGAAAACAAAAAACGTAACGCTAGAGAAACCCCCGGCAGCACTGTCCTTTCGGCAACCACGACGGCCGTTACGACTCGCACCGCCTCCTCCGCCGCCTTCTCCTCCGCGGAGCTCGCCAGCACCAGACCAGAAGCACCCCCCTCTCCCTCTAGTTTCTCTCTCTTGCTGGAAGAGAAATGAATCACAGAGAAAACGCCGTTCGAGAGAATCAAAACGAAACCGCTTTGCTCCACTTATTATACGCGAAAGGCTTCTCTTCCCCACTTTACTCTCTCTCTCTCTCTCTCTCTCTCTCTCTGCGCGTGTTGTGTGCATTGTTGTGCGATGCCATTGGTTAACTCTCTGTTTGCCCTGCGCCACGCTAACCGCGGTTTAACCGGAGGGGCGGGTTAACGCTCACGGCGACGGTAACGGAAAGGTTCAGTAACGGCGGGTTAGGCGCCGGGGGGTGGAGAACGATTTTATTTATTTGAAAAAATGAGTGGAGTTCGATTAGTTAATGAGCGTGCTGGGTGTTGGGAGGCCTGTACGGACCAGGGGCATCGGGATGCGATCCGAGGTGGTCCAGGACAAACGGAGGCCGTCGCCGTCGGGTCGCCGTTAAGGAGGGCCGTCCCTCGTGTTGTCTGCTTCGAAGCAGGCAACAGGGTTGGCTAGAGTTAAACCGGCAGAATTTTGGGGGACTTTTTTCCTTGGTTTTATTTTTTTTTCTTTTTCGGGTTAAGGTTAATATTCATCGGGTCTCATCGTTTGACCCCCGCGTTGACCGAATATTACGGTGTGGTGCCACTGTCCTCGCTGGGCGGAGACTGATGAGAGTTGTGGGTTTGGTGGAATTATTATTTGTTAATAAATTTCACAATATCGTATCTGATTAACGGTATAAAAAATCCAAAAATATTCTTTATTGACCTGTCCAACAATTTTAAACTGTTAGTCGTTAAAACTCAACTGGTCATGCCAAATCATAATTATGAGGGTCGCTTATAGATCCGAGTCACAATTATCGCAAACTAAATGTTTGTGTCATAAAAAAGTTCTACAATAGTCGCATAAATGCTAAATTTATCTCAAACTAAATTTTGAATCGCAAAAGAAAATCTTCATAAACATCTGCTAATTTCACCTTAAGATCTCCATCAAATTTCGAAGGCATGTTAGAATCCGCAGTTTTTTTTTTGTGATACGAAAATTAGTTCGAAGAAAAAGCGACACGATTTACTAGTTTGAAATTATTTGCTTTTGCGGGGCGAAAATTAGGGGCAAATGCTACACAAGTACGCTCGATTTGGGATTGTTGACGAGGTCAACCCAAAGTACAATAACATGTAATGATCAATGTAAACACACAGTGTATCGATTTGGAATTTTTGCTTTTGCCAGGCGAAAATTAGGATCGATTTGGATTATTGACAGTGCCAAATAATAGTGTAAACACGAGGGGAGAAATGATTAGAGAGCCATGCACGTGCAAATCATTTTTCCCGTTCATGCTCTGTCGGCCTCCGCCTCGACAGAAACACGCGGCACGCCAAGATTACCCTGGTCAAACGATTTACAAGCATGGTCACGGGGAACTAACGGCGGCTCGGCTCGACACATCGGCGAAATCGCGTGTCCTCCGAACGTGTCCAATCGGCGGGAACTGTTTCCGCGTACCACGAGGATCGCGACGGTCATACCCAATTTTTTTTTAATTTTCTTTTTCTGAATTTTTTTTTCCCCTTTTGTACGCTGGTATAAAGTCCTGTCCCCAAGCAAATGCTTCCTCAGTTGGGGAAACTACATAGTCAGGGTAGGACTCCGATGTCCGAACCCCAACGTCCCCACAGGATCAGTGGTCCAGGGGAGCACACGTCATCAGGGACTCACAAGGCGATCCCCACGTGGTCAGGTCGGAGCGTGTCCTCGGGACCACGTCTGAGCACCGCTTCCTACCCCTGCGACGCACCCGCACTGTACCAAAACCTCCCTCTCTCTCTCTCTCTCTCTCTCTCTCTAGAGGTGAGCAGTCCAGGTTCCTTGAAAGTTCAACCTGAAATCTAAAACTCATTCATCAGAACAAATTTCTTATTTTTTTTTTAGAATTTGAAACCGATCACGTCACGAATTTTATGATCAATTTTAGGATATCCAAAAAACTTGCCAATTTTTTCTCTTTTTCACTTTTATTTAAGCAAAATAAGAGCAAACACTGTAACTACAAAAGAAAAGTAGACGTACGCAGTTTCAGGTCCTGTTCATATTATATTTAGAACCTGAAACTAACTCATTAGAACAGATTTTTTTATGAAATTTAGAACCTAAAAAATTTGTTTGGCTCCAAATTATACTTTCATCATCAAACGCCACAAAACATTATGGGATCATGCGAAAACATTAAAAAAATACAAAAATTTATTTCAGGATCCACGTTCCAAGTTTCGGGTTCGAGTTTCAGATTATAAGTAGTAAAAATCTAAAAACTTACTTATTGAAATAATATTCTCGATTTTTGAAATCTGAAACCTATTTTACATATTTTGAAATTTGAAAATGAACCAATTTTCATAGGTCTCGATTCCAAATTCTTAATTTTATCTTCCAACCATGCTCACTCCTATCCCTGCCTTCCTCCTCTCTTTTTTCTCCCTCTTTTTATTTTTTCTTATTTTGGTCTGAAAAAATGGAGGGAAGGGGTGATGGTGACATATCTAGGAATATGAGGGGCCCTTTTGGCGGACGTACAGGAAATGATGACCCGAAACTCAGCAGGTTTTGCTCCGTCAGTGGCTGCTGCGGTGCACATGTGGTTGTGGCGGGGGTACAGACGATGATCGGACAAAGGCCAGTATGCAATGATTTCGTACTCGCATCGTGCTTGTCCTCTCAGTCCCACGGCGGTTTCAAATTCCAACTCGTGAATAATGAGAGCAACGATGTTGTATAGATAATCGAAAGTAGTTGTCAACCAGTATATTAAGAAATTAGGAAAAACTTCCAACAAGAAATCGAACTTCCATTATTTTCTCAAATAAAAATCAAAATAAATTTCATTTTAAATAAATGACCTAAAATACCTTCACTATCTTAAATAAAAGTTTAAAAGTGAATTTTCAAATGCGAAATTAAAGTAGCTATATCAATTTCATATGAGGACTTGACCTTATGACATTTTAGTCTTTTAATTTTTATTTATTTATTTTCTTTTTTCTTCGCTTTTTCTTTCTTTCTTTTTTGTCGTTGCCTGGCCTCCGACAATAGTCATCCACTGGTGAGGGCCTAGGTGAGACAACCCTCATTCACGATCGGCCCTCACTTAGGCGCTAGCGACACTAATGGCCCTCTTGCCTGTATTTCTTTTTTTTTTTTTACTTTTAGTTTTTTAAATTTTCAATTTATATTCCAAAAGAAAATTTCCTTGATCGACAACCATGTTTAGCCGGCAGGTTAGGTCAAACCTTTATTTGAAACATTTATGACCACTTCGGGCCCTTAACAGAGATAATGAAAGTATTTCAAGTCCAAATTTGAAACGAGTTTCACTTCAGATCCTTATTTTAAAAAAGATAATGACGCTTCCTTATTTAAAATTTTCTCGAATACATTATATAATTTTTGAAGGTCGTTCGCAGGGCACTTGTTAATAAACTCTTTGCAACATACACCGTCGATATAAAAGAGTTTTCACGCAATTGGCCTCGTGCACCATTTGAATGTTCTGAGGTAAATTGATATCGCATTATCTGAGTTAGCAATATTTCAAAACAGCAAAAGATTAGATGTGAAAATCATCCCTCGATTGTTGAGTTCTCGTTTTGATGACGGTTGCTTAGATAATCATCATAATCATAAGTACATATTATGTCTGAATAAAGAACTACATTAAGTTACAAGGGGTGTACAATGCTGACTAAAATAGAAAAATATATACATTTTTGTTTGAAAATCAACAATCTAATACCCGTATATAGAATTTAGAATACCCAAATTTGAATTGAATTCACGTACTTTGTTTGGCAAGCCACCATCTTCAATCGATTAATACACAAAAAGTTGTATGAATCCCTCATTAATATGTTGCCTGCACTGACTATCCAACCATATTCTAGATCGAATCCAATATAGAATGATCACAAAATCGAATTCGGGATGTCTAACATTGTTTCATGGATTTCATTTGCTTTACAACAAAATAATTTTTCGCAAACTGAAACGCTACACCATTAATGTTAGCTAGCCTTTGTAACAATTCAAGAGTTATTATCATAAAAAATCACAAACCGGTATTCTTGTTTCATAGTTACTCCAACAATTTTTTTTTGTTTTGTATCGAAGGTGTCCGGGCCAGCGTCCGTACGGATCGCGCACCTCGACTAATCCTCCGGGAGAGCTAGCGCAGCATCCCACCGCCACGACCCTCCGCTTAAATCACCGGCACCCAGCGATGTTCGAACCAAGGACCTCTCGTGAAAAGACCAGTACTCCAACAAATTTTTGTGTCATAAAAAATCTAAAACTGGTAGACATGTATCACATTTGCCCTAACCTAATGTTGATGTCACAAAAAATTCAAACCGGTATACCAACGACACATTTATCCCAAACTTATTTTTGTGTGACAACAAATCTAAAAAATCAGCCTAATTTCTTTTTGTTAAAAAATCAGCCTAATTAACATGTTTCTTATTATATCAATATCTATTAATTATCTTTTTTCCAAAGTCCAACCTTTTTAACGTGTGATTAAATTAAGCCATTCTTTTCCGGACCAAAAAAAAAAAAGACCATTTTCTTTCTACCGTTGATTAATTCAATTTTAAAATACTCTGGACAATTCTTGCCCGTTAGCCTCACTTCTCATATCTTAAACTCAAATCACTAGCTTTGAACGTGGTTGAGAGTTTTTGTTGGAATTTTTTTGTCAATACAAAAAGTTCGGGGTAATATGATATGGATATATCAATTTTAAATTTTTTTGTGATAAGAAAATTAATTTGTGTAGGTGCGACATGTGCATACCAATTTGGAAATTTTCACAGTACTAACTCAATTTCCAATATCGATTTCAATAAATAAGCTCAACGAGAAAAATATTTACCCAGTGAGAAAGAATAACAAGAGAGAGAGACCACTAGCTAAAGATGGTACTTATGTAGAAATGTACTAGGGAAGGGCATTAACCCAATCAAATATTTCGGTCGGATGGGATGGTTGACATGTTCGAATTTATTTCAATTTAATCTTAAGTTTTTTTTACGATTTGTTAGTATGCTCGCCTTAGCTAATTTTGGTTGGAAATCGCTTATGTGCCGGTTACGCTGCACAAGACAACTTGTGCCTATATCAATGTTTCCGTCGAAACTATCGGAAGAATTACATTGACAAATGGTCAAAAAAATTTAACAATAAGTTGGCAAAATCACAAAGTTTATATGATTGCGTTCACCCTCAGATGTTTTTTTTTTTTTTGGCCGAAACGAAAAGTCTTCGTTTCGGACAACTTTCTCAGCTTATTTAAGACATCATATCGATCATCAATCATCCATCTCATGCAACCGTACGGTCGGGGTCGTGGTTTTGTAAATGCATGTTACGAGGTCGGCTAAGGACTATGCCCACCCTGGCAAATTGGACGATCCCGCCAGATGAAATTATTTCTATTCCCGTCAGACATTATTGCGGTGCTGAGTTGTAAAAACCAGTAAAAAGCGGACAGGTCTCGCGCAGGACGACCCTTTTCTTCCCCCTCCTTTCCTTCCTCGTTCCTGGAAGACACCATAAAGGAGGTCGCCATTTGTTTAGGACCTAACTTTTACCTAAATTAGTCGATTAATTTAATGAAAGAACGAATTGATAAAGTCTGCGGTTTGTGTTCTAGCTTCGTGCCTTTATGACATTATGCAGCAATCCCGGTGTCCCCAATGAGGAATGTCCAAGATGCTTGCTTACCCATGAGCTGATGCTTTTGTTCTCCATCGACCCGATGATTATATCGTATTCTCATTCCTTTCCGACATAATAGTTTATGCGATAACCATTGAGCAACGGCTTTCTAAATTCGCGATACGAATTCTCTACCCTTTCGCATCCAGATTGGCAATCCGCATCGTGATCTCTTTGAATTCAGCATATGCGTCGATGGATACGCGCATCGCTAAACGGTAATTCTCTATGTTAAAAAAAAAAGGCACGATAATGCCGCGTCGAAGTCGCACCCGACCTCGAACAGATCATCTCCACATCAATTGCAAGGAAATTAAGGATCGATTTTGGTCACCTAATGCGAATTATATATTTTTTTTTCGATAAATGACGGGGCATCACATTTGCAAAGCACGACCCATCTCTGTTGGGTCCACGTCAGCAATTGCTTTCCACCTAGGAATTTACAATTTTTTTTTTTTTGGGTTCTAGTGGAGGGGTGTGGATGAGCATCTTTCTCCCATACTTAGGTACTAAAAAAACCCTTTGGAGTGCTTTTTAATCAGAGGGGTGGGAAATGGTAGGCAAGGGGGAACAAAAGGACAAGCCAATCAGGGTTCGGATTAGTGAGGTTTTGTCTGTCCCCGGTGCGTAATTAGGACAAATTGATAAATTAACCACAGCTTTATGGGCCGACACGTGCCCCCCCTTGCTCCCGATAGGTGAACTGTGCTTTTTCAGTTCTTAGCCGCCTTTTGGCCCTTGCCCCCTCTGAAGGGTTAGCGTTACTATTTTGCGAAGTGTGCGTGATCTGAGATTGGATGAGACGCTCTGGTGGGAGACGGTTATTCAACGATTCCCTTTTTTTGTTTTTCCCTACTTTTTGCTATGCTTTTGGGTTTTGTTTGGTTAATAGAAAGCGAGGGCTCCGCATTAACAATGGAAAAACAAAATTAGAGGGGCAAGACGGCTTTATCGGCTAAAGTATATTGCAAGTGCTAAAAATTATGTACGGCGCTTGCTTCACTGATGAAACTTTCAAAACGATCATTTAATTGCCATTTTTTTTAAAACGATCACTTTGGCGCCAACTCCGATTCTAATTGACGTGGCTCGCCGGAAATCCAATGGAATCTATTTTCTAGTGATATTTGAGCTGACGTGGTTTATTGGAATTAGCATTGAAGTGAATATTTTTCAAAATTTTTGATATTCAAGTGATCGTTTCCAAAGTTTTGGCACCGAAGTGATCGTTAAAAAAAAAATGGCACTTGAGTGATTATTTTGAAAAATTTGACACTAAAATGAGTGTCGTATATAAGTTTTGACACTCGTAATGTATTTAAGCCTAGCTTTATATTATCCCAATCAAGTTATGACGTGAGTAATAGAGAAATCTTTAGATCGGAAAAGAGCACGAATAGAGAATGTACATGCGAAACTTCACTTAATTACGTGTTCTGAGTATAACACTCGCGAATGCGAAGCAGAGCAAGTTAGTCGAGGAGGAGGTTCAACGACACCTTCGCTATTCTTCAAGACACGAGAGAACAATAAACATGACTCATCAATCGACAAAACTAGGTTTCTAGTGTTTTTTTGCCTTGTCTAGACCGATTCATGCCATGCTCGTGGATCTCTACAAGCAACGTTGATGTGCGCAAGCATGCAAATAAACCGGGCAGAACTCCGGCTCTTGCATACCATGTAAAAAACGTCCAACCCAAAAAACTTATACTTTCCCAATAAAAATAGATTATATCGTATAAAATTATTAGACAAGCGATACGAGACACCTTCTTGCATAACATGACATCGGCATGCTAATGCTGAAAAAAAAAAAACTAATCACTGGACCTAAACATCCTTAACTATTGACATAACGCGCAGGATAACATTACTGTCCCAGTTAATTTTGAAAGCGGCGGAGGAGAACATTCAAAACCCGACCATGATTATATTTTATTGTCTTT
This sequence comes from Psidium friedrichsthalianum, assembly GCA_019149425.1. Lineage (NCBI taxonomy): Eukaryota > Viridiplantae > Streptophyta > Magnoliopsida > Myrtales > Myrtaceae > Psidium > Psidium friedrichsthalianum. Next base: position 3,218 of record JAGVVM010009805.1, on the reverse strand, counting down.
TGATTCGGTTAATTTAAGGAGAGCATTGTTCTCACATGGCGGCAGTTTTTGGCCGGTGGTATTCTTCTTCTTTTTTTAATTTTTTTTTTTTGGCCGGTGGTATTAGAAAAGACCATTTTTAAATTTTTTTATTTAAACTGAAGGGGAAGTGGCTGGCCGGTTTTCACCCTCCCAGCCCGGCCTGACGTCACCACCGAGAGACAATGCCTCAATAGTTCCCCCCACCAACCCTTCATCTTGAACGGCCTCGATCCAATCTCTCTCGCTGACGCCTCTGCGCCGCGCCACACGGAATTTTACTCTCCTTGGCGTCACCCTTTGATGCCAGTTCATGCGCACACGTGTGGCGACAGTTATTTGCTTTAGATATTCACATTCTTTTGTTGGCGGATAAACGGAGCTGGCCACTTTTGGGGGGAGTAAAGCAATTTCAAATTAAAATACCCAATAAGCATTAGCTCTCCCTCCCCGGAAGGAGGTGATTTTGTCGAACGATATCGAGGCTCGAACGGTTGACGGAATTGGAATTTAAATAATCACCGTGGCATGAATATTACCTTAGATTGTGCAGATATTCAAACCTTCCGGGTCCACGCCAAAATACTCTTTTCCCTCTGAGGCTCCGTTTACTTCGCGGATGAGTGTTTTGGAAAATATTTTTCAACAATTGATCGTATGCATTACTTGAAATAATTTGTCAATGAAAAAAAATCATTATCGATAACAAATTATGTCAACAACTTGCTTAAACAATGGACATATTTATCGTTCACTCATTTTTGTAAATGATATGAGTGATCATTTTTTGAAAAATATTTTTTCAAATAACTCATTTTTTGCTGAAGAAACGGGGCCTAACGGTGGGAGAATCTTCCAAAAAGTACTAAACCTGTCATAAAAATGGCAAATTCAGTCTCAAACTTTTAAATTTGCAATTTCGTCCTAAACATTTTAACGATTTCATAATATAATCCTCATGACAAAATTTCTGCTAAAAACCACTAACACCCTACGTGGTAAGGCTAATGCCAACGTGGACAATCTTACAATTTTCGTTAGCCCACAATGGAAAATGAAAAGGAATAGAATAAGACAAAGTAAATTATAAAACATTTACAAAAATTGTCTACATTAGTAATTTCTAGCAAAAATTGGCCATAAGGACTACATTGAAAAATTATCACAAGACTTAGGAATAAATTAGTCAAATTAAAAAGTTTAGAATTGAATTGGCCGTTGAAGAACATATCTGGGATTTTTTGAATCCTCCTTAATGGTTGTCGTAGCCGAGAGGAGCTCATAAGTATATATGGCAATCTAGCTTGACACAATGATGCATGAAAAGCATGTATGGCTTATATCAATATCATCGTATGAAAACAAAGAGGACCTTCTACTTTCAAGAGATCTCAATTAATTTGTCCTTTTTCCAAAACCTTCATTATTTATTCTGCTTTTTTTTATGAATAAATGTGTTAATTTCAAATTCTCTTTTACTTCTCACACGGTTCAATATTAGAATTTGAATTTTTCTTATCCTACAACAATCTTCTTAGAAGATTTTAAAATTTGAAACATCTTTCACTTTTTACATACATTTTTTTGATAATTTCTTTTTATTGTATATTCTATGAACAGCTTACTTCCATTAATAATTTCTGATAAGGTGGCTCTGCTTAGTTACAAAGTAAGCTATTTGGAAAAATTATCAAAAAAATTCCTCAAACTACTTCCAATTCAGTCTTAATTTTTTTTTTTTGCTGATTCAGTCTTAAACCTTTTGCAATTGTGCCATTTGAGTCCTTGGTGAATTTTGACCATGTGGCACTAACATGGACGCCGGCCGACTGGTGGGATAGAGGAGAGGATGGGGTTGGGGAAGGAAGAGAAAAAGAAAAATTTTATAAAAAAATTCATTACAAAATTAAAAAAATTAAAAATATTTTATTTGCATCGCCTGGCCGGTCGGTCGGTAATCGACTGGCCAAATTCACTAGATGGACTAAAATGACACAATTCAAAAAGGTTATACTGATTGGCAAAAAAAAAAATTAAGACTGAATTAGGCCACAATTACAATTAGATTTATGAATTGTTTGGTAATTCTTCCCTAAACTAATGAGTCGGCTGTCCACCCCATCTTTACGGAACATGTCCTTGATTGTTCTATCATTGGTAGTTTCGTTTGGGACCCTATTATATAAATCACCCCATTATCACCCGTCAAAAGAATCAAGCGGCTAGAGAAAGCCTACCCATCATCCACCAATTCGAAAGATGATAGCCAGGGCACAAATTTGTTCCACTTGTCTATTAATAATTAAGAGATGACAACTACCCACCAATGTCTTTTAGGTTCCTTAGGATTAATTGCTGCGCTACATGCAAGGGTTAACTACCCACACGCTTGCACATAGTGCATACTACATGCAATCGTGTGCGCATTGAGTATATACATGAGCAATGCAATGCAAGCGGAATCGATCCATGACATCCGAATGGGATTATGCGATGGCACAATTTTCAAGGGCAGGAACAAAGATAGCCCAAAAGAGAGAAAAGGGAATAAGAACAAAAAAAAAAAAAGACATGATAGAGAGAGAGCTATGTAAAGATCAATTAAAGTCTCAATAATCTTACTTTAGCCAACGCTAGTCAATCATAAAAGAACAATTAGTTACCTCAAGATAACGATTTCCACAAAACTGTGCCACCAAAAGAAAGTTGAAATAGGTATTTGATGTGATTGACATTTGAAAGGAAACAATTACTATGCCATTATTTGAATAAGTTGGGCATCTGTAATGGAAAACATCGGAAATATATGAAAAGAATTTTTACCGATATTGATATCGATACTATACCCATGAAGGCGGAACAGCATATCGAGTTTTATATGGTCGTACCAAATTGTTATAGTTTGATTAATCCGTCCAAACATCTTACTAAATCAATGCCAGCAATGCTGAAAAAAAAAGATACCCAAAAAAAAAAAACAACAGACAAAAAACAAAGTTGATTGGAATAGTAAACCAGAGCAACGAAAAGAGCCATGGGAGGACCCATTCCACAACACGGTAATCGTTTAACACCCCATGAAAAACAACAAGCGCGGGGAGTTAAAGTGTAAGTGCTCCCCCCGTCCTTGTGGGGAACCATCCGGCCCTCCCGTTGACAACTCTACTGATATGGCTTGAGAACTCATGACACAAATGACC
>JAGVVM010009804.1:0-15441 GCA_019149425.1 Psidium friedrichsthalianum | reverse complement strand
TCTTTAAAAAATACAACGAATTGATTTGACAATTCGAGCCAAAAATCCATAAACGGGTCGCTGAGATTTAATGGGCTACTTAAGAGCTTTCTGGGCCAATTTTGCATTTCCATAGAATTTGCCGTTGATGTGGGATCTGTCCTTCACCTGACACCAAAATATGGGGAAAATGGTGGTTGTAGAAAATTGCTGAGCTAATTCTACCCACAACCAGAAGACTAGTAAAAAGGACACTAGCTTCAATTTATTGCTGGAGATCCCTGGAATTGGCTTTCAAGCTCGAGCTTCTGTAATTCCAAGGCCGTTCTGCTCACACAAAAACATTCCGTTAGCTCATGGCAGGCTTACCGTAGGCACCCATCAACGACCCAAGAATATAGGGGGAGTATCTCACATTCGTCGCCACAGCGTGCAGTAGTTATATAAAATATAAGGGAAATGGAGATATCCTGATCAAAATAACAGCTCGAAACTGATTCAAAAGAATTTCCTCTGTCAGACTGACCTAACAAGGAGCTCTCTTGGGATTGTTTTTCTAGCCGGTTGTGAATTTTGGGTGGAAGAGAGAGCCAATGCAATATGGAAAGCGATAACACCACCAATAACTCCCGATATAATCAGCAGATCATAGCCATAACCAAATGTCATTCCAGCAACCACCTATGAAAGGGTTAGATAAGAATGAAGCAGGTCGGGAATATAAGCCACAGAACAAGACTACCTGCAGAACCGGAGTGTTTAATGTTGTGGGTCTCCCAGTTTATTATATGGGGAAACCTTCCTTGTCCATGAGAAACGGCCAGACCCATTGATGCAACCGAAGCCAACAAGCCCATGCAAGAGAACACAAAAACAGTTTCACGAAATACCACGCAAACCATCTCACCTTCTCCGAAGAAGGAGGGTCTCTCTCCGCTTCGTCATTCCTCGAACGATCTCGCAATCCCAAGTTGAGATAATCCCTTTTGTTCTTCTAAATCTGATCAAACCAGCAATTGAAATTATTTCGAGTTTCTCTTTCAATGCAAATGTCGAAGCTTAGTAATCTGGCCATAGAACCATCATCATCCACTATCTCACATAAAACTCTAATAGGCTCCAACCCAGCCAACACCGCCATGTCGACTGGTATGACGGAGTATATTCATTGCGCCACCACATCTTTGGATCTAGTGATGCGTAAACGCATGACAAGTCTACTCGTTCATAGGTTCAACTCGCCTCGACGGACATGCTCGCACGAAACCACCTTAGCCGATCGACGCAATTTGCCACTAACTACTAACCCGAGTTCGATTCTATCCGTAAGAGTTTGGTTGTTGGTGCTGTGCACTCCACTCGTAGGGTTTATACGAGTTCACCGACACACATTTGGTCCCGACTTTGCGATTGGCCATGTCCAAAACGAACACTTCACTTGTTCTGCGGCAGATCCAGATCTCCGCCAACACATCAAAGCATGAACAAGGTGATGAAAAAGGAGGAAGAGATAGCCAGAGGCAGAGAGGGACGAGCCCAGGTGAAAGAGAGAAAGAGAACTCTCTAGGAGATCCCCAATGGCCAAGATATCTAGTCTGTACATGGCGGCCTTTTTTTTTATCTTGCTGAGAAGATAGAAAAGAGAGAGAGAGAGAGAGAGAGAGAGAGACCAGCCTTACAAGGAAAAATTCTTTAGAACATGCTCCTCTCGATCCCTGAGTGGTGAGGGGATTCGTGGGGTATTTCTTCGGCACAAAGCAAGCTCCATTGAACGCCCGGACTACTTCTTGGTGAACCACTGTGTTACCTTCTGGTGTCAAGTGCAGCCCGTCACACTTCTAGATGTTTTATGACATGGCCAACCTCAGAAACTTTTTCTGCCACCCCTCAGTTTCCTGCATCTTGGACCATACATCGATCGTGTAGACTCCCAATTCGTCGGCTAACTGAACGCACTGCTGCAAAGCTGCTCCACCCTCTTGTGAAGGGCGTGTGATTTCCCACTTCAAGGATCACGACCAGCAAAGACAATGGGTTCCATGCCGCCATCTAGCTTAGGAAGTGCAACTTGCAGAGCTACTTGAATTGAATGCAAATCCAGAATACTGTTCAAACACCCCTCCGTGATCTGAAACACCAAAGGCGCCACAACTATGTAGGGGACATTGAGCTTCATCAACGCCTCCACTGCCCTCGAGATATAAACTCAAGTGTCGCTGATACCGGGAACGAACTGTCTCTTGAAATATAAGAGATGCAAGCTTGGTTGATGAAAATAAAGTTTGGTCAGAAAAAAGTCATCTATTGAGTATGCAAACTTGTGGACGGCCTAGCGCAAGTCATTGAGAGACGTCATCTCAATCACCTGAGAGGAGATCATCTTGCTAACGCCATGAAAGCACCAGTCGACCCTCAAGAGTGACGCCATCATCCATTGCAAAAGCTTCACCAACACCTGATGAAGGCGCTCCTTGCGTTGGTGCTTGCAAACCTTCCTTCCAAGGCCCCTGAAGCTAAGCACGATATGAAGAGTAGAAACCACCATTAGGGAACCCTGTGTTGCTCGCGTAATCTCCTCGAATCTATCTACAAGGTCGGTAGTATCCCTGAATTCACCAGAGAGGATGCCCCCATCTCTCTCGCCACTCCTCTTCTTTCTGAGATTGGCCCCCGTCTTCTTCTGCATTCTCCTTCGGCTTCAACTTCTGCCCTCATTCTCCAGGGCTCACGGCTGCGACTCCATCGTCGAGAGCGCTCTTTCTCACAGTCGATCATCTGCATTGTTGTTGAAGCCGCCCGGCTTTCCCCTCGCTCCTCTTTTTGACCAACAAAACTCCCCTCTTCTTTTTCGCGTTGCCTCGGCTTTTCTACGCTCATGTGGGTATTGACCCTGATGCTCACATAGACTTGCATGAGCTTGGTATGAAGCTCTGCACAAGGGTGCCTGAGGAGACTGTAACGCGTGAGGGGGCTCAGAATTTGTTTGACAAGGCAGCTGCTTGAAGTTGCAGGAGGTTGGCTTCCTCTTTGGTTGGTTAAGGCATATGCATTTTTATGTGTATCCTTCCACCCTTCAACTCGTGGACGTCTTCCTCTCCGCCATGCCCATGCACCCTTTATTATTCTCGAAAACTGAGAGCTGCTGCATGGGGGCTTCCCCTATTTTTGTGTGGACCCAGTAAGAAACTCGACCCGTCTATTTTCTGTTGTGGCTTCCTCCAACGTCGTTAGCCAGCCGAAGTACGAGCAATCCAGGGCGACACCAGGAGCTCCGGCTGGAGCAACGCTAACAGCACCACCCCTATCAGCGCCGGTGCCTAATCCGTCATTCTTGAGGATCTCTCTTAGCTTCTGTTTTGCTTTTTTTTTTTTTTTTTTGTGCTTTCCACCTTTTGGGGCGTCTAAATGTGGAGGAAAGAAAGGTTTTCCTCCGGCCATTTTGAACGGGATCCTCAAGATGTCCACCATGAGGACGGCCATCAATGGGCGTTCGAGTCCTTCCCCCTCCAGACCTTCTTCGTCCCTTTTTAGACTTCTTTCTTCTTTTTTTTTTTTTTTTACTTTCCAGTCCACCCTCTTTTTCTTTCGTGCTTGTGTTCTCCACTCTGAAAAAGTTCACCCAAAGTAACCCCCACGCCTGGTCTCTCTTTTTCTCATTCATGATGGTGTCTTTTTCTTTTCATGTACCTTTGAGTATTCTTCCATTAACAAGTTAAGCGCATAAGGGTGCTTTCCCTTGAGTTCAAGATCCATGCGGCCTTTCCTCCTTTCTCTTCGATGGAAGTGAGCTTTTCCCTTTTTTTTTTTTACTTCATTTATTCTTCAAGTAGACTAGCACGAAAAGTGAACTTCTTATTAACAGGTTCGCACATGACACTAGGTTCAAATTTGATTTCCCCAAAGAGGTCAATCTCTTCATCTGGAGAGAAACCAGCCAATTCATTTAAAACTCTCCCCTTTTGTGCCCTCTCCAAAGCTTCCACTGGAAATGAAGTAGTCTTTTTCCCTAATTACTATATAGCATGCTTTCTCACGTGCTGAAGGACTCCCAAAGTGAACAATTCAAGTTATGTCCGTTGTTCTATCCAGGTACTGCGCTCCTAAATCAAATAAATAAATGCATTCTGCATCTAACACTGCACAAGTGTCCGGTATTTTTCACTTCTATGTCACGTCATGGCAGGGTCTCTCTCTTTCTCTTATCAGCAGCAATCTAATCGGGGAGAAAGATCAAATTTTTCTCGTTTTGAGAGAAACGCTTCAAATGGTAAATCGAATTCGGAAACCGAACGCAACAATAAAAAGTGTGTCATCATGCCATTGAAAATTTTGGATTATTAGAAGACAATATCATGACTCCAAAATGCAAAAATCGAAAATTACAGAGCTAAGACGAGTTTTCTATAATTTTTTCAATTAATCTAAAAAATGAGATTAACAAAGTAATTTTTCAATTTCAAATTAATTTTTGCAAATTTTATTTGTCCAAAATGAAGAGAAAATTAAAATAAAAATACTGACTTTTTTTTCATATTTTTGTGGCCCCAAATGCAATTTTATTTTCAAATATTTACCTAATTTCTAAAAAATAATAAAAAATGCAAAAAATAAAAAAAAATTTGTTCAAAAATGGTTGTCTAGGCTTGGCTAAGGCTTTCAAGGTTGATTTTGTAATTTTCTCATTTTTTCTTGATTTTTTATTATTTTTTGAAAATAAAAATATAGAAAAATACTGAAAATATGAAAAATTATTTTTTGGTCAAAATTGGTTCTCTAAACTTGGCCAAGATCCCCAAAGTTGTTTTTGTAATTTTCTCATTTTTTTCTTGATTTTTTATGAATTTTTAAAAATAAAAATATCGAAAAATACAAAAAGTATGAAAAAATCATTTTTTGGTCAAAATTAGTTCCCTAGGCTTGGCCAAGGTCTCCAAAGTTGATTTTTTTAATTTTACAACTTTTTATGAATTTTTTATTAATTTAAAGGAGAAAAGATAATCAAAAATTAGGTGTCAACACACACTTATGCTAACCCAGATCAAAATCAATCCCCATCAACACCTTTTGGCTTGGGTAGCGGTTTTGTAAATGTAACTGCTGCTTTGCATCCGGGACTCATTCTTGACTTCAGTTATGATGATTACACGTCATTTCTCTGTGGCATCAACGATTCGGCTCCGATTGTTTGGAACTACACTGGCCAGAGTCGTTGGGCTGACAACAACCCCGTCAATGGCACTGATTTGAACTTGCCCTCTATCACAATCGCGACTCTCAACAGTTCTAGGACGGTTCAACGGACGGTCGTCAACATTGAGGGAAATGAATCAACGGATATTTGAATTAGGTAATATAATATTATCTAATTTAATTTTTTGATATTATTTCCTATTTTGAATATTTTCATAGTATTCAGCATATTTTCCTGGATATTTGGGATAATCTTTGTTTAGCATAGTCGTAATTTCATTAATAATTAATTTCAAAATTCATTAAACAAAACACCAAAAAATATCTTGTGCATTTGCATTCATATAATTTAGAATATTCCACGTCACGCATTTAGATAATGTGTTTTATTTTATATGCATGTCATATAGGATAGAATCATAATCACCATATCATATAGTTTTCTATGCCATGTCACTAATTGCATGTTACATCTTTCTTGTGTCGCCTAATTAGTGTGTCATTATACTACGTCATCTACATGCATGCCGTGTTGTTTACTACGTCATCTAGAATGCCACGTATCACTGTATGGTCATGTTCTCATTCACATGTATAGGTTCATTAATCTAGCTTACATGTTTAAGTTTTTTAGGCTAATGTTGCATGTCACTTAGGTTAGATTTATGACATTTTCACAAGCTGTTCAAACTAAGTTAATTTAGTCAATTTGCATGTCATCTAATTAGAATTGCATTGTCATCCTAGTTAGCCTCATTTTTGCATCACACTTGAGTTGGGATATTTTAGTAAATGTTTGCATGACGTTTCATATCGTCTTAGAGTAATTGCACATGCACCGCATTTCATATGCATCTCCACTTAAATAAAAAGAAAACCCAACAAACACAAATAAAAAATAAAAATAAAAAAGATGCAATAAAAAAATCCAAAAAAAATTAAAAATCATTATAAAAAAACTCTAAAATATTTCAAAAAATTCTCAAAAATCCCAAAAACTAAGAAACAGGCCATTTTCAACTGGTCAATCCTATTTTTGATGATTTTTTTTTCCTAATCTTTTCAAAATGATGATTTTTGCCCATTATGGGCAAATTGTCTCAAAAAATCCAGAAAAATCTCAGAAATTAGGAAACGGACCATTTCGACTGGCCAATCCTGTTTTTGTTGAATTTCCTTCATGATATTTTCAAAATGACGATTTTGCCCCTAATGGGCAAATCGTCCTGAAAAACTTCAAAAAATTCAAAAATCTCAAAAATTAGGAAATAGGCCATTTCGACTGGCCAATCCTATTTTTGATTATTTCCCTTCATAATCTTTTCGAAATGATGATTTTGCCCCTTAAGGGCAAATTGTCTCAGAAATTCTGAAAAATTCTCAAAAAAATTGTAAAAAATAGGAAATGACCACATTCAACTGATTTCACCTGTTTCTACTTCCCGATCCTTAAAAAATGATCATTTGCCCTTCTGGTCAGTTTGGCTAAACTTTTCCCCAATCATCCCAAATGAGTTTCATAAATAAAATGGTACCGAAAGGCGTTAGAGTAATCTAGCGTAACCAAGTCCCCGAACTCATAATCTCTAGTTCACAGAAATAAATTAGTTCTCCCGCTAATTTATTTAGGTTTCTAATCGACCCACCAAAAACGATTAGTGGTGACTCCAAATTTTAAAATCATTTAAACAAAAAAAAAATCAAAGTTGCTATTCGGTAGGGCTTGGGAGGGTCCGCGTTAGGTTAGTTAATCTAATTAACCTAATAATCCATTCACCTAATCAATAAATTAAATAAAAATTCTTTCGGTTGCGACAAATGTATACATGCAAACATGGACATATCATCATGAACATGCGAGCATAGATATACAAATATGACATGCAAACGTGAACATACGTTACATGCGAATGTGGACACGCAAGTACGGCATACGAATGTAGACATGAGGATACGACATACGAATAAATCATCAAAAATAGGATTGATCAATCGAAATAGCCCATTTCCTAATTTTTTGGGATTTTTCTGAATTTCCTGAAATTTTTAAAGACAATTTACCTGTGAGGGGAAAAATCGTCATTTTTGAAAAAATCAGGAAGGAAAATCATCAAAATAGGATTGGCCAGCCGAAATGGCCCGTTTCCTAATTTTTGGGATTTTTTCTGAATTTCCTAGAATTTTTCAAAACAATTTTCCTATGTGGGGCAAAATCGTCATTTTGAAAAAATTAGGAAGGGAAATCAACAAAAATAGGATTGGCCAGTCGAAATGGCCCCTTTCCTAGTTTTTGGAATTTTTCTTTTGAATTTTTTTTTATTTTGTATGAATATGCATGAATTAGTGACAATACGAATATATATGTAGCATGGCAAAGTATGCATGAGCTATACTATATGAAATGCACATGAATGACATTTTTTTGTATTTTTGAATACTTTCCATTCTGGGGTTTAATGCTGCAGAAATTAAATTGCAGAAAGTAAAGGCAGTAAATAAAAACCTCCAACAGGTGGGTCGGCTTTCCCATTCTGGGGTTTGATAGTGTAGAAATTAAATTGCAGAAAGTAAAGGCAGTAAATAAAGAACCTCCAATGGGTGGGTTGGCCTTCCCATCCTAGGGCTTGATGGTGCAAAATTAAATTGCAGAAAGTAAAGGCAGTAGATAAAGAACCTCCAACGCGTGGTTCGGCCTTAACTCGGCCTATCCATTCCGGGGCTTGACGGTACAGAAATTAAATTGCAGAAAATAAAGACAGTAAATAAAGAACCTCCAACGGGTGGGTCGGCCTTCCCATTCTAGGGTTTGATAGTGCAGAAATTAAAATATAAGAGATGGAATACAAGAGATTTGTATACCACCACGTATGGAGCAGAATCTACCGCAATTTGGGATTCAAATCTTTTAAGCGAAAAATGCAAAAATTGCAATACGAATATGACATGTGAATATGACACGGCATAATCGAAATTTAAATCAATCCATTGAGGTAACGACATTCTTGAAGATTTTAATGGTTAGAATTGTTACCTGATTTGACGAATTTGATTGCCGGATTCGGACGTCATGTCACCTTATGGATCAAGATTGCGGCTCGAACGACGGGATGAACTCGTAACTTGTGTTGATCAGTAGAGAAATTGGTGATGGTAACACCTAGATTTAAACTCCCACCATCTTCAAGACCCTCTTTTGGAAAAGAATTCTCTCTCTTTTTGTTTTTTTTTCCTCCCTAATTTTTCTTCAATCCCCCAAAACCCTCTAAAACTTTCAAATTTTCTCTCCAAAAATATCTCCTCCTCCAAGCTCTGTTCTTCCTCCTTTTATAACTCACTCATTTATCTCTCATTCCAATTTCTCCACTAACTCTATCTCACATTTTAATTTCTCCATTAACTCTTCTTCATTTTCATCTTCCCTTCTCCATATCCATCTCCCATTCTAATTTCTCCACAAACTCTTCTTCATCTCCATCTTCCCTTCTATATTCTAATTTCTCCACTAACTCTTCTTTTAGTTATTTACAAAACAATCTCTCAAGTGTTAGGTATTTGCACTCTAGTCCTTAAGATTTTAATGCAAAATTCAACTAAGGCCCATTTATAAAATTGAGTCACTTAGGTACATTGGGCCAACATGAAAATTCAAACTATTAGAGGATAATGTCACAACTCCTAAAAGTAAAAATAAAAATAAAATGACTTGAATTGAATTTTTTTAAGGCCGATTGGAGATTATGCTCATGAAAGAACATATGACCCCGAATTGTATTTTTTGAATTTGTGATGGCCAACATGAAAAAGGAATTAAAATAAAAATATTGACTATTTTTGTGTATTTTTGTGGCCTCAAATGTTATTTTTCCAGAATTTTTAAGTATTTTTTATTTTTCAAAAATATTAAAAAATACAAAAAATATGAAAAATCACTTTTTGTTCAACATTGGTTCCTTAGACTTGGCTAAGGTTTCCAAAGTTGATTTTTCAATTTTCTCATTTTTTCTTGATTTTCTATGAAGTTTCAAAAATAAAAAATGCTAAAAAATACTAAAAATATGAAAAATCATTTTTTATTCAAAGATGGTTTCTTAGGCTTAGCCAAGGTCTCCAAAGTTGATTTTTTAATTTTATGAATTTTTATGAATTTTTTATTAATTTTAAAGTGAAAATATGATTAAAAATCAAGTGTCAACAACGAAATCGTTTAAGGAATTTATTTATATAAGTCTATTGTGAAAGAGATAATAACCTTCTAGAATGATCTCTTGAAATCTTAACTCCAAGAATGTACGTAACTTCACTCATATCTTTCATTTCAAAATTAGAAGATAGCCAACTTTTGATTATTTTGACAAACTCATATTACTTTCGGCAATCATCATATCATTAACGTATAATGATAAAATCACAAAATGACTTTTGGATCTTTCTATATAGACGCAATTATCTTCATTAATCATCTCAAAATCATATGCCATTACAGTATTATGAAAACGTCTATACCATTATCTTCAAGACTGTTTGAGGCCATATATCAATCTCAAAAGTCGACAGACTTTATGTTCTTGGCCTTTAGTGACAAACCCAATAGGTTGTATTATGTAAATTTCTTCTTCTAATTTTCCATTGAGAAAAACAACTTTTACATCTATCTAATGTAATTCAAGATCCAAGCAGTCCACTATTATCAGAATAAGACGAATAGAGATAAATCTTACCAAAGGAGAAAATGTATCTTCATAGTCGATTCCTTCCTGTTGGTTATATTTCTTCGCCACAAGGCAAGTCTTATATCTTTCAATTGAGCCATCAGCTTTACGCTTTATTTTGAGAATCCATTTGTTTCCAATGGCTCTATGCCCTTTCGGAATATCGACTAGTTCCCAAACTTGGTTCGATCTCATTGATTTCATCTTTTCTTCCATTGTTTTCATTCACATTGCCTTATTAAGGCAAGATAGGGCTTTATTTACATTCCTTGGCTCATCCTCATCTTGTGGAGCAACTATGAAAGCTTCCTCTTAAATCTCAAAGCGTCGACAAGAAATGCTTTTACGACTTGTTCATCTTGGAGAAACTTGTATCCTAAGCACTTCATTCTCCATTGCGCTCCCACTCGGATCAAATAATAGCATTGTCTCATCAAGTTGTTGCAATTGAGATTGGTTCATACTTAATTCTCCATTTCTCACATTGCTTTCACTTGGATCATTACTTCAACATATCACATTGTTTTGATCCAAGGTCTCAAATAAGGAATAATCTTCACCTATATTGCCCTTTCTCGAAAAGTCATTCTTTAAGAATGTGACATCTTGGGATTTAAATTCAGTCATACTTCCACTTTCTTGCTCGCCTATGAACACATACCCTTTTGAGTGTTCGGAGTATCTTATGAAAATATTCTTTTTGCTTCTAGGTCCCAATTTTTCATATTTATGAGAGGACACATGAGTATAGGCAGCATAACCCTAAGATTTAAGAAAGCTCAAATTAGGTTTTCGACCTGTTGACAACTCATATGGAGTGGAAAAGATTGACTTTGAAGGCACACAATTGAGTACATAGACGGCAGTTAACCAAGCATCACCCCAAAAGTTAATTGGCAAATTAGCCTATGCCATCATAGACCTAATAATTTCCATTAGTGTTCTGTTTCTTCTTTCTGTAACATCATTATGTTGCAGAGTGTATGGGATAGGCAATTGTCTTTTTATTCCCTTTTCATCAAATAAATTTTTAAACTCATCAGATAAGTATTCTCGACCTCAATCGAACCTTAATGCTTTTATTTTTTTTTTATCTAATTGATTTTTCACTAAGGTCATAAATATCTTAAAGCAACTTAATGCTTCAGATTTATGAAAAATCAAATAGATATATCCGAATCGAGTATAATTATCTATAAAAGTGATGAAGTATACAGCCACATGCCTTGCCCTTACATTCATCAGTCCACAGATGTTAGCATGAATTAATTGCAACGGAAATGCAGCTCTTATTACTTTTCCAAATGGCTTTCGAGTTGTTTTTCCCACTAGGTCATCCTCACAAGTGGGCAATTCGACTTTCTCAATATTGCCCATTAAGCCCTCTTTGGCTAATCTATTCATATGTTATTGGTCAATACGACCAAGTCTAGCACGCAACACATTCACATTCCTATCAATAATATAGGAAGACGTAAACAGGGAATAACAAACATTAATATTAGTGTTTTCAACATTTAACATAATAAAGCCATCAAAAAAATAACCTGAACTATAGAAAGTTGTACCCAACAACAAATTCACGCTATTGTCATGAAAATTCATATAAAAATTGAGTTTGACTAAAACCAACACAGAGACAAGATTTCGATGAATCTCTAGAGCATATAGGACATCACGAAAGAATAAAATGCGACCACCATGCATGATAAGTTGGCAAGTGTCGATTCCTTTAACTTCCACTCACGAATTATTCCCACATAGATCTATTTCACGCCACGTGGAATTTGTGGAAATTCCACAAAAGTATTTGTCTCTAGCTACATGGTCTGTGGCCCCTGAGTCTACAGTTCACAAAGGATGAGATTCAGTCAAAAATATTAAACTTGATAGATAACTAATATTTTAAGTGTATAAAAGGTTTCTACCTTCTTCGGCTCGTCGTAGTCGCGAGCGAAGTGACCCTTCTTGCAAGAATTGTAACATTTCACCTTTAAAATGTTTCTCTTAAAGGGATGTTTCGCCTTTCCATGCTTATCAAACTTTGGTTTCTTGCCAAATGATTTCATTCCTATACCTTTCCCCTTCCTAAAACTACCAACATGTTTGTGCTTGGAGCCCGAAGCCATGCGAGCCAGAGCTAGCAAAATACATGTTAATTTGTGTCTTAGCCGCTAGAAGGCAATCTTCCTCTAGCTCGAGGTGACGCATAGTATCCTCAAAGGTCTTAGCATTCTCATTATGGGTTAGGTTGACTTTTATGTGCTCTTAACTATGGGGCAAAGAGTGGATCACCACTTGTACCTGCTGCTCATCAAATAATATGTGACCTGCATTCTTGAGCTCACTAATCATATTCGACTTGCGCATCAAATGTTGCTTCATATTATGCCAATGTGGCATCTTATGTGTGTTGAATAGAATTGCAAGCTGCCTTAGTTTGATAACATAAGTCTGCCCAAACCTAATCTTTAATGCGTCTCATATATCCTTTGCATTCTTATGCTGCCTGAACTCACGCATGTTATCATTATCCATGCTGCTTAGTAATGTAATACGATCAGTGGAATTCTTTTTCTTCTAAGTAGCGAAGGCTTCTTTGTCTCTTTTGTACTGCACAGTGGTTTCATCCTCTAGTTCTGTCATGACCAGGTTAAGAGCTTCCAGTGCCTCTAGCTCTTCAAGAACATACTGAATTTTCATGTTCCAGATCTCATAATTTTCACCGTTTAACTTTTCACCCTTATTGAGCTCAGCCACGATAATCTTTGAACCGTTGCCATTGTATTTGAATATGAGGTTATTTAGACATTTTGCATGAATTATTAATGCCTAACATTTATGACACTTTTTACTCTAGCTAATTATATTGATGTTCAATTTCACATAAGGCCATAGATTCGAAAGTTCACTATGTTTCCAATCATCATCTAAGTATCATCGTTTGAAATTATTATTAGTATAGTCATTTAGGTAAAAACTGAATTCTTTTAAAGTTATCCAAACTATTTAGAAGTCTTCACTCAAACATATAATAACAAAAATTCATATAAAAAATTGCATTAAATAGACAAAAGTCAACATTGTTCAAGACAAAACATAAAAAATAAAAATAAAAATAAAAAACAAATCCTAACATATATAGAAATACTACAAAAAAAACTCAATCATAATCACGTGTAGTCACCCTATTGTCAGTAAGACGATGAACCCATGTACACTTCATCGTACAAGGAAGGGAATCTTTAAGGTCTTTAGGAGGATTTACAATCAAATCAGATACCCAAATAGGTGGCAAAAGTACACCTTAAGTGCCAAAACTTGTGTACGGCGTGCACTTTGGTGCCAAAACTTTCAAAACGTTCACTTTAGTGCCAAGTTCGGAGCAAATCGTGCACTTCAGTGCCAAGTTTCATCTGAAGCATACGTGGCTCGCCGGAAAGCCTACGTGGAGGATGACGTGGCTCGCCGGAGGCCAACTTAGCAATTTAAAGAGTAAACGACGTCGTTAAAGCTAAATCCATCCAAGCATAAACCCTAAATCCCCAAATTACAAACCCTAACCCTAAATCCCCAAATTACAAACCCTAAATCCCCAAATTCAACACCAAATTTCAAACCCTAGCCCGAGTGACGACGGCTTGCGAGTGATGGCGTACGAACGACGGCGGTGTGCGAGCGATGGCGGCGTGAGAGCGATGGCATGCGAGCAACGGAGGCGTGAGGCGATGGCATGCAAGCAACGGCGGCGTGAGAGGGATGGCATGCGAGCAACGGCGGCGTGTGAGTGACGGCGGCGAGTGAGGGACGGCGGAGAACGAGCAACGGCGGCGAGCGAGCAAAGGCAGCGAGCAAGGGATAGCAGCAAGCAAGCAACAACGATGAGTGAGTAATTGCGGCCAACGAGGGACGACAGTGAGGGAGCGACGGCGAGGAGCAAGCAACGTTGGACCGGAGACCAACGACGGCGATCGAGCGACGTCGTTTTTCATTTCTACCCTTGCACAAGCCACGTCGGACTTCCACCGTGGCAATTGCTTCTAAAAATTTGCCACATAAGATAATAAAACAAATTGAAAAATCCACGTAATTCATTTGGCCGGATTTGGCCGGATTGGCACTGAAGTGCACGATTTGCTCCAAACTTGGCACTAAAGTGAACGTTTGAAGTTTTGGCACCAAAGTGCACGCCGTACACAAGTTTTGGCACTTGGGGTGTACTTTTGCCCCAAAAAGGTACTATTAGAAAACCCTTCAAGAAACTCTTGCTTTTACGCCAAAGCGCATTCTGTCTATGCTAGGACTCATTCATTCTAAGCGACGACGTTTTTTGTATTAAGTGATTGCCTTAGCCAATGACCCTTATAAACTAGTTCAAGTAATGAAGCATGAACTCCTTGTAAGTGATATGATTAAGCCATATGCGATTCATCATTCCATACCATTCCTCAGACATGGTGTTCCTTAGTGTATAAAACGCACTTTCAGCATTCATTTCTTGCCCTTTCCATATATCTCTTGGATCATATTGTTGACCATCTTCGCATGAGATAAAATATCACTATTATATCCCACCTATAAGTGCGCAACTCCTCAATTTTCGTATTAAGTGATTGCTTTAGCCAACGTGTACCTCTCCTTATAGATGTTTTCGCGTTACGCGCATACCATTCTGTACTAGGCCTTGGCCTTGATGACATTATTCCTGCAACAAATACGGAACAATATGGATTGCTAAAACCTATCATCACAGAATAATTATGAACATATCATAATAAAAGACACACAAAGCAAAAAAAATATAAGCACATCTAGATTGATCTCTTTTCTTTTTTTTTTTGGTCAACGGTCAATGGTCAATAGTCAAATAGGTCAGCGAGTCAAATGGGTCAAACTATCACGTGGGCTCGGGCCACTTGCCCAGCGGTCTAGGCCGTGTGCCCATGGCCTCAACCACTTTTTTTTTTTAAATCGCTCTCGATGATCAACGGCTTTCGGCCACTACCACAGCCACATCCGACCTCCGTTCAAGACTTATAATATATCAAAATTATCGTATCGACAAGTATTTCGAATCGATCAAATGAAAAACAAAAATTTCTTTCATTTAAGGCACAAAAATCCCATGAACAGTTACTTCGAAAAATTGCATCGAAGACTTTTCAAATTTGATAAAGAAAATCAATACAGACAAGTTATGCAATCAGGACAAGTAAGTTAACTTGCTCTGTACCAATGAAGAGAAATGGATTCCTTGTTCCTTAACAAAACACATGCGAAGAACATGCCCCGACCTAACTTGCATCACCGATCGAACAACACATCACACAATGGACGTACCGTAATTACCACATAATAAGAATCGCTTCGCAATTGGGAGAGATTCCACACTTTGTTCACAAATTAATAGTGAAGAATGAGAGCATCGTCTATCGTCATTCTCTTTTTGTCGATAATCAAGGTGAGTGAGGAGAGAGAGAAAGATATCTTATATTTATCTCAAAAGAAAAGAATGTATCTTTTCAAAACAAAAACTGAACGTGAATAACTACTTAGCAGTTAC
>JAGVVM010009803.1:0-19371 GCA_019149425.1 Psidium friedrichsthalianum | reverse complement strand
TCCAATACCTTCACTTGGAGCTCGTTAAAAGAAGTCAAAGTCCGAGTCCCATCAACATAGCCAGTTAGTTCACATTTAACCTTCCTATTCATGTTGAGCTCCAGTTGTTAGTTAGGCTGCTCCATCCTTAATCTAGTATCATTCTGCACCAAGATTATATCGAATTGAATCTCCATTAACGCTCACACGCCCCTCACTTGATACCATTTTTGGTCCCAGATTTCTGCTACTAAATATTCACCAAACATCAATACATATTGGGGAGTTGGCGTATTGAGCCCGTGAGCCTGAAAACTGCGTTAGGTCACCAGAACTCCCTCCACGAGATATTCACCAACAATCGATATATATTAGGGTGGGGCCACAATCACCGTCGGTTCTGATACCATTTTTGACCCTCAACCATCGATCACCAAATTCCTAGAATGTGGCCACCCAATCAATCGTCATCTTTAAATCATTTGTTGACGCAACCATTGGCTCTGATATTCATTTTTTGAGATTGACGCAACCATAAGCTCTGATATCATTTTTTGATTTTTGTTGGGAGTGAACGGTAGAAGTTCGATATTTTCATTTGGAGATATCACCAAGAAGAAGCCAAAATCCGAGCCCGTTAACATATCTAGTTGAACTCAACATTTCTTTCAAAAGCTTTAAATCAATAAATTATGAGTCAAATGGATATATTTACTGCTCAAAATTACATCAATTACATCGATATACGAAACTTTTCTAACGCAATCACACGTACATTCTAACAAAAACTATTCACTAATTGTATCAAGTGTAATTTCTCAAATTGTCAAATTTGTTCGTTTTTCCCAATCAATTTAACCTTCTTCTTTTTTCCTCTTCTTCCATCATTAAGCGGAAAATTAAAAACTAAAATTTTTTCGTAGTTACGAGTACATTGCGAAGACACGTGGCAATTTGTCGTTTTTTAACGCATGATGGTGCGACCTGATTATGATACAACGTTGCACGGCTGACGCGATTTTTCACCCTCTTTTTTTTTTTTTTTGGTTTTCAGCCCGCGAACGAAAATACGGCAGGAGCTGGGCCAGTGGCAGTCTCGTGATTTGAGGGGAGCGACCGGGGCACATCCGGGATGAGAAAGATCGTCGTCGACAACCGATGCGTCATAATCATTTTCACGTTATTTCCATCACCGGGAAGTTAATTAATTATTATTTTTTCTCATCCGCCTATTTCATTTATTTATTTAAAAAATAATAATTCACTTCGATTAAAGAAATGCATAATCCCATCATTATATACCAACAAATCGCACACGGTCTCTCTCTCTCATACAAATATAGAAAGCCAAGACGAAGAAGAAGAGGACGAAGCAGAAGAAGAAGAAGAAGCAGGAGGAGGAGGAGGAGGAGGAGGAGGAGGATTCGGCGTGGGAACGACTGGATTTCTTCAGCGGCGGGAGAGGGTGCTCCGGTTCTGGGCCCAACCGTCGCCGTCCGCTCTTCGGACCGCGTGAAACCGTCCGGGGACTCCGATTCAGCATTAGGAGGTCCGAGGTCTCGAGCGAAATCGCTCTTTCTCGCGGGGTTTTTCACAGGTGGTGCGGGGGTGGGCGGTTCCACCCGTGTTTCGTTTTTCGAGAAACGATGTTCCGATCCTCTCGTGTTTAGAAACAGAAAAAAAAGGGAAAATGTCGCGTTGCGAGAGATCTTTCGGTGACTGTTGGTTGATTGCGGCTGCTGCTTTGCCTCAGAACTTGCTCTAGAAAGTCGTAGACAGAGCGTATGTCCCCGCACTCGTGACTCGGTTTTACTGTTTGTCGTCTCTATTTTGATGTGGATTTGTTTTTTTTTTTTTTTTCGCTTGCTTGTTTCATTTTCGTGTTCGCTGCTTGAAACGAGACAGATTTGACCTTGCTAATTGAGGGTGTTGCGGAATTGAATTTTGCAGAGGGATTTGAGGGCGGTTGGGGGGAAGATGGAGACATTGAGCTTGGGATCAGTGGATGAAGTGGTGGCAGAGATCATGAGAGTACATAGAGTTCTGCCGATTAGGCCTTCGATCGATGAGGTGGAAGCGGCCAAAGCGCTGATCCGCAATGTGGAGAAAGAAGACCAGGCTAGATTGGATGCGATCGCGAAGCAAACCAAGGGCCTCGACGTGCCTGAGGAGCTGTTCATGATTTTGCTGGAGCTGCAGAGGAATCTGGTTTATTACCTGGGAAAAGAGCAGAAGAGGGAGGCCTTGAGATTGCTCGACCTCGAGAATGTCCACGCGTTGTTCGACGAGTACATCCAGAGAGCTTCTGAGTGCCTCTCGTCCGGGTCGCATTCTTACAAGAGGAGCTACTCGAATGGTTCTGCTTCTAAGGTTTCGAGCAGCGGACCGAGTGTTGCTGCTACCAGTGCTGCTTCTGTCTCCACGGCACCGAAGGAGTCATCTACGGGTACTTCGGCAGGCTTCTATTACTCGGAGAAGGAACCCGCGAAGAGCGGTGATTTGTTCACTAGAGATGATAGTTATGTGAAGAAGGCAAAGTCCTCATTCTATGCCGATGGTGCTGGTGTTGGTATTGGCCCTGGCGGTTTATCGACCCCGCAGATACAGGATTCAACTTTGAAGGCTGGAAGTGCTTTAGGTACGTTTGTCTCTCTTTTCTTTGCTTTTTGCCTTGTGGCTTTGATAAATCTTTCTCTTCCACGGCCGCAAGATGATGGATGCAACTTTGTAGTTTGTATAGGTTGTGCCTATGTATGGCCATGTCCAATGCTGATGAGTTACATTCTCCCTTTCCTTTGGAGCTTTTTCCGTGGGTTTGTGTATAGCATCGTTTTGAAATCTGCTAATGTTCGTGTTTGTCCGTGCACAGGTCAGGATGGTGAGAAATTAAGCTTGATAAAGCTTGCCAGTTTGATTGAAGTTTCTGCAAAGAAAGGGACTCGAGAACTCAATCTCCAGAACAAGTTGATGGACCAAATAGAATGGCTTCCTGATTCAATTGGAAAGCTATCAAGTTTGGTCAGCTTAGATCTATCAGAAAATCGGTTACTAGCCCTACCAGCAACTATCGGAGGCCTCTCGTCTTTAACAAAGTTGGATTTGCATGCTAACAGAATTGCCGAGCTCCCAGAATCCATCGGTGATCTCCTCAACTTAGTCTGTTTAGATCTGAGTTCAAACCAACTGCCATCCCTTCCTGCCACCTTCGGCAGACTGGTGCGTCTTCAAGAACTTAACTTGAGCTCAAATACACTGTCTGAACTTCCTGAGTCAATAGGATCTCTTGTTAGCCTGAAGATCTTGAATGTAGAGACCAATGACATTGAGGAGCTGCCACATACTATTGGCCGCTGTTCTTCCCTCAGGGAACTTCTTGCAGATTATAACCGGCTGAAGGCCCTTCCTGAAGCAGTAGGGAAGATTACTACCTTGGAGGTGTTGTCAGTGCGATATAATAATATCAGACAGTTGCCTACCACAATGTCATCTCTCTCAAATTTGAAGGAGCTTAATGTAAGCTTTAATGAACTTGAGTCTGTGCCGGAGAGTTTATGTTTTGCTACCACGCTCGTCAAGTTGAATGTAGGCAACAATTTTGCTGATCTGAGATCCCTACCGAGGTCTATTGGGAACCTTGAAATGCTCGAAGAATTAGATATCAGCAATAACCAAATACGGGTCCTTCCAGACTCATTTAGGATGTTAACACGGTTGCGTGTCCTGCGTGTGGAAGAAAATCCTTTAGAAGTTCCACCAAGATATATTGCTGAAAAGGGTGCACAGGTATATTCATGTTCCTTCTTCAGCTACTGCATTTTGAATGCATTAAGATTATATTTTGACATGATTTGATGTAAACTGGTTTTCCTCAGGCTGTTGTTCAATACATGGAGGAACTTGTTGAGAAGAGGAACCAACCACAACCTGTGAAGCAGAAGAAAGGCTGGGCTCAGATATGCTTTTTTTCAAGGTCTAATAAAAGAAAGCGAGGTGGAGCTGATTATGTGAAAACCTGATTTTGGACGAGCATACAGGAATGAAATGATTGGTTAGTATTTAGTATCTCATTTCAACTCTGTTGAAACCACTCTAGATTTTTTTTTTCTTTTATTGAGATAATATCATCAGCATTGACCAACGTTATAGATCTTTTGTTAGCGTCTTACATAGGAGATTAAGAACTCAAGCTACAAAAGGGAAAGGGTCTTCTTCCCCAAATGAGTTATGACCTTCCCCTTGTGTATTTAGTCGGAAATTTGTTTCGTTCTGCCATGTTAGAACCATATGTAGTTGACTTTGGGAATTAGCATGTTGTTAGATGCTAAGATTTGCATCTTTGTGTGAGGCTTTAGTTGGATTTTACTTTGCATAGTATATTGGGTTATGACTTTCCTTTCGTTCATCTAGCTGGAAATTTTTTCCCCCCTTCTGTCTTGTAGGAACCCCATGCAATTGAGCTGGGGAATCAGCAACTTGGTTTGATGACTATGACTAATTATCTTTTTGTGGGTTTTTGGTTAGATTTTACTCTTGATAACCTATTGGTTTAGGCCATGAGGAAGTAATTTTTCTTTAACCTCTTGGAGTGGTATTGATAGCTTGCCTCATCAGCTGTGAGAGGTGCTTTAAGTTTGGTGTGGAAAAAAACCAATGTACCATCCAATCAAATCTTGAGGGGCAAGTCGGTTTGGAATAGTGATTGGGACCTGTGTCCCAAGAAGGGTGAGGGCCCTGGTTTGGTTTCAGCTCGGTAGAACTTTTTCAGATCAGGTTTAGAGGAAGCTGACTTTTTTTTTTTTTTTGAGTCTCTTATTGCTGATGGGCATGGCTTCTCTCTTACCAGACAAAGGGCATGGACTTATTTGATGTCTGAGTGCTAATCTAAAAGGTCACCTGACTGAAAAACAAAAGGGTACTAGACAGAATCTAATCATGACAAAAAAGAACGTATTGATGAACTGCCCAGTTATTCATCGTGCCAATTTTAAGCATCTGGCTTGACATGATAATGGAAGCACTTTGCTTTTACGGGAAGATGATTATGTTAGGTAGTAACTGTGGTATATTCTATATTACGAAGATTACATCAACGTACTCTGAAACCATTTTCATTTCTTCATGTGACCAGGTATTAGAGGCATTTTTAAGTACGAGGAGCGCTTTTCCCCATATCCTGATGCGGTGCGACACTTCTAAACTGGGGCTTGCATGAATCCCTTCTAAAAAATGCAGATCTCATCCGCACCCCCCTCCAAAGTTTTCCTCCCATCTTCGACTTGAAAAGATTTACAAATTTTCTGCTTTTCCAAATGTGGTGTATCAACTGTATTCATCCTCTGTTCTTGGACTCGGCAAAAGTGGGGTGTATACAATCTGCCCGGCGCATAATGGAAGACGACTATGTTGTTGTATCCTGTAGATGTATTCCTTCCATTGCTGTGCAAACGCTCGGGTACCTCACTCTTTACCCCCTCTCTTTTGTTCAATGAGATCACTCCAACATCACCCGCAGCTTTGATTTGTCAGCGCTGCTGTGTCCGAACAGAGTTGCAGTTGTGGGACCGCTCCAATCTTTGGTTTTTTGTCTTTGTGTCGTGGCGGCTCTGAAATTGGAGATCCCAATGCCAAAATCCTCCAATAATGCGGCCATGGAGAAGGGTATCTTTTTGTGTCGTGGCGGCTCTGAAATCAGAGCGAGCTCTCGTCGAAAAATGGAGTCGTCTTACCTGAAAGTCTTGTGGGATGCGGGGTTGCGTCGTTGACTG
Source organism: Psidium friedrichsthalianum (assembly GCA_019149425.1). Taxonomy (NCBI): domain Eukaryota; kingdom Viridiplantae; phylum Streptophyta; class Magnoliopsida; order Myrtales; family Myrtaceae; genus Psidium; species Psidium friedrichsthalianum. The sequence goes on along the minus strand of JAGVVM010009803.1, from coordinate 13,627 downwards.
ACCAACTTTCCTCTCGGCTTCTGTATCTTTGCTTTTTGAGTTTTTGTACTTTTTGTTCTCTCTTTGAATGATGTATAGCAGGGGGCATGAGAATGGGGAGGATGAACATGCTGCAGCGTCGTCTCATCACATGTGAGCGACGAGAAGAAACGAATCTTGATTTGGTCTTTCTGATTCAGTAATTATTATGCACAGATTGAGCGACACTGTTCTTCGCCGCGCTGCGCCTCGCATGAACTGATCGAACGAAATGAGGATTCGATCGTCTTTGATTCATTCAATTCTCGGTAGGATTTGAAGCTCTCTGAGGTCTTCTGTAAACGAGCCAGTCGCCGAGGTTCTTGCCTCGATCAAATTAGCTGCGATTTTCTTTCTTAACTCGGCACGGTATATTCCGAGTTTTGTAGCGTAGAAGAAACAGCAACCAGATGACGACATGTCTTGCATACCACGCTCATCGTAGAGGACCTTTCGCGGAGCGCCGCCTTCGAACTCGATTGCCGCTATGCTTTGAATCTCGTGAATTTCTACGATCCCACACGGTGCAATCAACAACTTCCATTGACGTTCAATAGAAAAAAGGTTCACATTTGGTGCCATTCAGGACCATCTCGTGATCATCTTTTTCACACATCAGCCCTTCAGCCTTATCTGCAGCTCGTTTCTTTCTTTGCAATCCTCCTTTACAGCTCACCGAGGCATCTATTAATCATATTTTATACAAAAAAGATAATTTGATTTTCAAAAACACCGATTACGCATTGCCCAAGAATAGTAATGTATTGAACTTTAATTCGACCAATATGCTCCCTAAACTTTAGCTCAATACACGACATGATTTCTGAATTTTTAATTTGATCAATATGATTTTTGAACTTTTGAAACATATTCAACTTAATCCATCAACTATTAGAAAATGTTCAATACGGTCGTTCTATTAATTCAAATTCCGGGACGATATTGGATATTTTCTTATAATTCAAGGACTAAGTTCAACATGTTTCATAAGTTTGAGAACCACATTGAACAAATTGAAAGTTCAGGGACCACGTTATACATTGAGCTAAAATTCAGAGATCATAATAGTCAAATTAAAAGTTCAGAGACCACATTATATATTGGGCCAAAGTTTAAGCATGATTTGTGCCATTTTCTTATTTTCTTTTGAAAAAAAACGGGAAAAAGAAAATTGGGTTTTGTGGATATTATGCGGAAAGTTTCACCTGGACTCTTGAAAGGTACATAAAGATCACCTTTCGAAAAAAAAGCTTCAGGCGGTTGGCGGTTGGCAGTTGGCTGGCCGTTCGACGGCTGGATTCGTTTTGCCTGCGTGGCTAATCACAGGCCGTAAAAATCGCCTGATTAATGGAAAAATCACACAGCAATCACTTAAGCAAGATGGTTTGGAGCGGCCAAACAAGACTTCCACCGTGCGTGCGAGCACCGGACAGGTAGCACCGCCCTCGATTCCTACCGGTCCGATGGCTATCGTGCAGAGCTTCCTCACGAGGACGACGGTGGACTTGATAAACAAAAGGGAAATCCGTAATTAAGTAGATGGTTTCGATTAATCATGACAAGGGCCGTGGCGAACTTGATTGATTTCGGTCCTGATCCAGAGTCCCACCACGTTGTTGGTGGGGCAGCTCCACGTGGATGGCGAGACATTTTGGACGTGGACAGAAACCTAGATTCGGATGGGTGCTCACGTGTCCTGTGGGGTGCATCTCAGTCACCCATCTCCCAATAGCGCTTAAGTTACGTGTTCCTGCTTCCCACGACTACTAATCCTTCGTCGACAAGTATGAACTTGACATGCTGTTGACATTAGATAGTTGATTAAACACTGGGTTCGATCAAGACCATAGTTTGTCGCAAAGCCAAGTCAAGATTTATTATACCTTATCAAATTCAATCATGAAGCTTTTAATTGATCCAATTTAGTCTTAGACAATTTCGTATTTTGCCAATTAGATCAATTCCGTCAATTTTGGTCGAAAAATCGCCGGCTTGAATGTCGACCGTCCTATGTAGTACGGCCTTTACTGAAGTCGAAGGGTTGCCCTCGACGGAGGCCGACTAATGCCACTGGCTATCGATGTAGGACCTGCATCGATAGCCAGTGTCTCATGTGACGCGGCTTGTATTGAAGTAGAAGGGCTGCCCTTGACAAAAAGCCGACTAATGCCACTGGCTATCGATGAAGACCTGCAATGGCCAATGAAGGTAAAAAGGGCAAAAAGAAGAAGAAGAATACAGGAATGGAGGGAGGGAAGAAACAAAAAAGGAAAAAAATTTTAAAAAATATTTAAATATTATTTCCAGATTTAAGAGTTTTTGAACATCCACCGCGAACAATCTAATCGAAAAGCTTACTTATCTCATGTCAACTTGTCAACCGTGTCTTGGGCACTCGGGTCTATTTGAAACGACCTTTTCTTTTATATTTTATTTGTTAATCTTTGAGGTTTGACATTAATTAAATACTGCGCTAAGCAAAAGCTGAGCTGGTCCAGCATGATTTGATGCTTTGTTCGGTAAATGTCATCCTCTTTTGAATTTATCGAATTTTTAAGGACGCATATACCCCCAAGCCCTAATTAAGATTACTAAAAACAGTCGGTAAAAACGTATCTTTAGAAACTCACCCATTTCATATAAAAATGTTTATTTTTCCAAAGCACAATTAGTGACCCTTGATAAGAATTCTCAGATAACCCTTTTTTCCTTTTTTTTTTTTTAACATATGCCCATTTTATTTACTACTCGAGCCTGAGCTAAGATGTTCATCAAGAAGCATGTTAGATTCTAATTTTCCTCCCGGAAAGAGTTTGATTTCTAAATCATTGCATGACAAAAGTAATCACCGACCGGAAAGAGTCGCGAAGAGATTAAAGAGGTTGGCAAGAGAATTTGTTTCTTGATGTTCGCCTCCAAACTAGTTTAGGCGAAAGTCCGAAAAACCAGAAGTATAATTTTAAGAATCTTACGGGAAACCCTAAAATCTTTTGGTCTTGGCATTATAGCAACACCATCGGCTTGGGAAAATGACTGACTCAGAAATTCCAAAAGGAAGCCAAGGATTTGTTTGCATGCCTTTTATGTCACGCATGCTTTGAGTCGAAAACGAATGATTCGTGTTTATGTTGTCTTCCGCTGTATATTCATCAATCTGTCGTCCCTATTATGAATGCTGGGTAGCCGCATATCGATGCTCTTTTAAATAAATCGTATATCGGGCCAGCCCTCGCTGTTGTTGGGGGTTGGCCACGACCGAGGCCCCATTAGGCCGTCCGATCGTGGAGAGTGTGTCACGACTCACGAGTCGCTCGACCCTTGTTGAGTAGACTCGACGAGTCGGTATTGTGCGTGATTACAGTCAAGCAAGTATTCTCAAAACAATCTCATCTATTGCATCAACTTAGCCCATTGGGCCAATACTTGTTGGCTGGTTGGGCCATACCCAATATAGTGGCCTGGTCATTCCTTTAGGTTTGGGACGGTGGCAAAACCAATCCCTTTGTTTTTTTTTTTTATTCACGTAATCCCCGATATTTTTTGTTCAATTTTGTTCAATTTAAATCGGTGTGATCTTTCGATCAAACGCACACAGGCCAATAAAAAAGAGATTTAATATCTCGAAAAATTTTAAATTGATATACTTATGACGAATTTAGCCTAAACTTATTTTTTGACCATCAAATACCTCAAACCGGTGCACCTATGAAAAATTTACCCTCCGTTAGTTTTTATTAAATTTTACTATCAAATTACGGAATTAGATGATACGTGACAATTGATGAGTGTACAAATTTGAAAGTTTTACTATCCATTTATCACATGTGTATCTGTTTGGTGATTTTCGTGGTATTAAGGCAATTTGATGGAACGACTGATAATTTATCAACAGGTATATCAGTTTAAATTTTTTATGGTCAAAAAATTAATTTGGGATAAATTTACCATAAATGTATCAATTTGAGATTTTTTGTGGTAAAAAGATTAATTTATGGTAAATTTATTACAGATGAAACAGTTTAGATTTCTTTTTCATATTAATAATAAGAAAATAGCACAACATTTGATCAAACACGAGCTTGTGGCACGTCAGCAAACGTGGGTCTCACTAAATTGTTGCGGTAAATACAGCAATTTAACTACCAAAGAAAAGTCTGCAATTTCCATTAGCAAAATCATAGGAAGGACCAAAATGAATAAAGTTAAAAGTTCGAAGACAGGAATTATATATTGCGTAAAAGGTAATTATTATAACATGGTTTTGTACATTTTTCTTATTCGGAAAAATTTCTACTCGTGATACATAATTAAATTTGTTTACGAGAATGCAATGTGTTAGTCATTGAAATTCTGCCCTAAGATTTAATGTGAACCCTCTGTCATATCCATGTGCACGACATGAGTTTTGATCCGGTAATATTTATCAAAAGTAAATATTAAAAATTATACGACAATGACGGCCATGCCACGACAAGGACAGTCGGCGTCCACGTCAGCGATTTCAAGCCACAACAGGTCGAATTGACTCAATTACCAAAATGTGAAAAGTTTTACGATTGAATTAGCAAAAGTATAATAAGTTTATGACTTTTTGGACAATTTCCCACCATAGTCCTCTTTGTCTTGTAGTATTCACTGCGCAATTCACTTGAAAAGCACATCTTAATACTCTGTATGATCTAATTGAGCGTAGAGAAAAAAGAGGTCCTCGGAGCCCGAGTGGATTTCGGATCTCAATGCAAGGTATTGCTAGGTAATTGGATCCGACATTTTTTGAAAGAATCTAACTCCGCGAATCATTCCGCATGTAAAAGCCTCGATCTCTCTTAAGCAAAGCTAAATCAAAGTAGGAGATCCAAAATTTCACATAACGTATGTCATTCTCCGTTCATTCTTTCTGGATATTAGCATTGATTCTGCTCTAGCATTTACATTATATACAAGATGCTAGACCCGTCCAAGACTCAAAATGGGTTATAAATCCATTTCTTAATCCATGCATGATGGATTGATTTATTGTATGGGTCAATCAAATTCAATATATGAGTTTAAACATCATAGACGAGAGACGATGCTGAAGGAAAAAAGAAAGGAGAAAAAAAAAGGAAAAAGAAAAGCAGAAAAAATAAAAAAGACAAAAAAAATTCAAAAAAATTTAAAATATTGTTATAAATTGTCCACGTCAGCTCCGCGAGCACCACGTAGGACAGCTGACGTCCACGTTAGCGATTTCCAACCAACAGAAATGAATCGGGGAAAGGTGAAAATGTTTAAAGACTGAATCGGCAAACTTAAAAGATTTTGTGTTGAATTGATAAAAGTGCAAAAGGTTTAGGTCCTCTTTTTGACAATCTTCTCCTCCCTCACATGATCTCGCGCTTGCGTACTCCGCACTCTCACATCAGTTTTTAGGTACGAGTTTTCCTAAAATTAAATTATATATGGAAGTAATTTATGAATATGTGTCGGGTCGGATGCGGGTCACTAGATTTGTATGACTATAAATTGGCTATAAACGGTTTAATTGAATCTATTTGGGTTGGATCGTATATGGCTTGGCCCGGCCCGGCCCGGCCCGACCGGCCCGACCCGACCCGACCCAGCCGTTTGAAACGGGTCATGACCTAACCAGTCGCAATGTTTTAGTCTTTCGCGTTACGTGGACATATTCACCTCCGAAAATATGCGCAATCAGATCATGCATTCCCTCCGCTCAGAGTCTCCTGTGATTTGGCCATCTGAAAATCTCAATCGACTGTAAGTTCAGGAAGATAACAGGACTAAAGCTCAGCACTTTCATTATTCAAAACTTGACTGCAAGTTTTCAAGAACCACTTCTAGGAGGAATGACCCTCCTGCCGAAAAAAAAGAAAAAAATCAATGTCCAAGAAATGTGGGGTGAAGCTGTAGAGGAAGGTAAGTCATCATACTCGCGTTCATCATCGGTCCATATGATCCATCTGCGGCGTCGAGCTTTCGGTCTACCAGACGAGGAGGAGGAGGAGGAATCGTTATCAACGTCTCCACCAGCGTGTGTGCGTTCGCCTTCCTCGTTCGCCGTCCATTTGCTGCGGGAAAGGACTTTCACCTGAGTCGATCCATCCGTAGTCTTGCACCAGCGCTGCCTTGAGATGGCTGTAGATCTGCCAGACCGATTTCCTGGGGAACTCAGAAGCGACTTCCGCGGCGAAACCAAAGAAGGCGTAGGGCTTGGCTTCATCGCCGGTTAGCATGGCCAAGGCGTTCTCGAACCGCTTGTTCTCTTCGAAGGTCCAAACGGCGGGCCGCGATCGTGCGGACAATCGCTCTCCTCGCGGCAGCGATGTTCTTCACGATAGGTGGATCCGCGAAGAGGCGGACGAGCGGCCGCCTTACGCGAGTAGATCATCAGCACGAAGGGGAAAGCCCAAACTAAACAGAAAAGAAGGTACCGCATGTGGGTGCGAACACCAAGCGCTCCGGTCATCAGTAGAAACTTCGCCGTTAGAGAGGGAAGGGTGGGGGCGTCGGCGGCGATGCTTGCCTTGCTTCGTATCTCCCCGCTTTCTTGACGTAACAATGGGAAGTCCAGCGCGATTCTTGGTTTGATGAATTTTTCGTACTTCTTGGTGACGTCATCCGTGTTTATTATGAATAAGTTCGAATAAATCTTTTTTGTATGAAACGTGTTTTCCTTAACAAGGGGACAGAATGAAATGGTCTACAATAAACGATATCAGTGTGTTTTGCAGAACGATAGTTCGTATCTTTAAAAAAGAAAAATGAACCAACGAAAAATATTTTTATCGTCCACGACAATAATTGGACATACATGACCATAGAGATGAAATTTTCTTTTTCCATTTACTAATATTTTTACTTGTCACTGGCGATTTTTTTCCCTTCTTCTTTGGCCGGTTGCAGGCGAGCTCAAGCCTAGCCTAGCTAGAGGAAATCATTTTTCCTAGTTTTGAAGGTGTTTTTTTTTCTTCATGGGTGAAGAATATTTTCCTTGACTCATTTATTTTCTGTGAACCGAACGCCAAAAAATCCAAAAATATTTTCTTGAAAGTTATTTTTCGCGAAACGAAAGGAGTCTTATAGTGCCCACATTATTCACTGTGTTCAAGTATCTTCCCCCAACATATACATATTCGATAGTATATGTAGTATTCTATTCAATGCGTATTCCTCTTGAAAGCACATCCTAAGTTTGCTGTTGCTGTTTCGTCGTACATCGGAAGTTACCTCTAATATAGGTGGTAGAACTAGTCGAATAATTACATTTAGTCGTGAAGTGTTCCCGAAATTCTACAACATAATAAATCGCAAATTTATGTAAAAGGTGGAATCGAGTAGTTCTGTTAACTTTTGTGAGATGTGGAATCGCAGAAAAATTCTACGTCGCATTGAAATTTTTTTATAGTTTTTTTTTTGTTTTTTGGTCGGATTTATAGGGTTTTTAGTTGGTGCTATTGGAAAAAAAAACTTAAAAAAAATTAAAAGGAAAGAAAAAGAATAAACAGAGAGAGACCTTAGCTTAGACCATCAAGGGGGCAGGGACCTGGGACCTGGGGATCGGACCCAGAGCTTGGCGTGTGTTATGTAGACCTAGGCTCCCAATGGACCCGATCGAGGAAGCCAACCCCTGGGACATTTTGATCACAAGGGTTGGAGCTAGGGACGAGGCATCTCGGAGTAGGACTTGGTCGGTAGACTCGAGATACTGATGCCGAGGCCGAGATTCGAGACCTCGACCAGAGTCTAGGGGCAGGGTCATAGGTTTGGCCTCGAAAGGCTCTCGGGTTCCTGGCCAAGGACACGGATTCGAGAGTTAGGGGGCTCGGTATCACGTCCAGGGTTTCTAGTCTTGGCACTGAGGTCTCAACTTTGGGTTCGAGGGTGAGTCCGGAGTCCAAGTTTCCGAGGTCAAGAGCTTAGCTCCTTGGCTTCAGAGTTAGCCTCTCGAGTCTAAACCCTGGAGTCCTGAACCTAGCCTGGAGGTTCTCGGGCACCATGTTTCTTATGGCTCGCCTCGCCAGCCCCCTTACCCGTGGTCTCGTTAGTACGATGGCCTCCATGGCTGCTGTGATGGGGCTCGATACGGTCGAGACTTGAGAGAGATTGTGCAGCGATGAGCCCGATACGCGGAGACTCTACAACGACGGACGTGGTGACGGTCGGTAACTCATTTGGCACGAATCAAACAACGCCTCAATCTTTCCTAAGCAAGCTAATCAAAGTAGGAGATCCAATGTTTCATATAACGTATTGTCATTCTCAGTCCATTCTTTCCAATCAGCGGCATCGATTACCAACACGAATAGGGTTTACAATGCATGCAACATGTGAACGCGAAGGCAAAGTCGCACGTCTACCCTCTTGGATCACGTAAAGCATGTATGCACATCCAGAAAACAAATTCGGGCTCCGTTTACTTCGCTAAAAATGTGACATTTCTGAAAAATATTTTTTTGTGAAGTTATTATTCTAAAAATGAAAATATTTTTTAATGTTTGGTTGAAGCTGAAAATGAACAACTAGTAACTTGCGTACAAGCAATCTGGAAACCAAGTATGAGCACCAGGGTCCCGGGTTTGGCCTCAATGGACCTTGACCCGAGCATTGAAGTTGGTGCACGGGCTTCATGTCCCAGGCTTCATTGTCCCGATCCTAGCCTCGATGGACCTAGGCTTGGGTGCGAGGACCCAAGCTTATGAATGGCCACGGGCATGGCCTCGATGGACTTGGGCGTGGGTGTCGGAATCTCAAGCCTGGCCATGACCACTGGCATTGGGGGACGACATTGAGGTCTTGAGCCTAGCCCCAATAGACCTGAGCCAGAATGTTAAAGATCCAAGCAAGAACACTAGGCCTGAGCTTGGCATTGATGAACCCTGGCGGACCTGGCCCCGAGAGCAAGGGATTGAACAAACGTAAAGCTTACCGACATCTAGTCATTTTTTGAAAATATTTTCAATTTCTTAAAGAGAAAATCATTTTCCTTAATTTAAGCATTTTTTTAAATGAGGAAAATATTTTCGCCAAAAAAAAAAATCCCCAAAACAAAGAGCCTCAGATGTAAAAGTAACTGAGATGTGCATATCTCTTCTGCCTCCGAGCCTAACAATGTGGCCATCGATCTCTTATCATTGTAATTTGTATCCCATGAAAATAGCAGAAACAACTCCAGCACCACACAGGTCCCAAACTTGACCGCCATCTTCACGACCTTGTCTGCGAGGAATGACTCTCCAAGTGAATGATTGGAAAAAAAGAAGAAGAACCAAACGGGGAAACAGTCCGAAAGAATCACAGATCGCAACAATCGCCTGCCTCACGCAATCGATCAAGCAGAAGCTGCGCGGGGACATCTGCTCTGCTCTCAGGAATCGAGGCGCTCGGAGCTATCAGCGTGACGGGCAGATGGCGAGCTCAAGGACAGGGAAGCCATCGCTCCGATGTGGCTGATGCCGGAGTATCGCTGATGCTGTGAGTATCGTTAATGCTCGGCGGCGCTTTTCTTGTCCGTGCGGACCTTGCGATTGAAGTACTTCTGCGCGTGACTAGCCACTTGCGTCGGCGACTTCGATATCACGACGGCCTGGAGATGCTCTTCCAATCCCCTCTGCCGTATATCTCCAATCCTCTTAGAAATCGCCTGGAATTTTGTCGATGGACAGCAGCATCAGAAAATATGATCCGGGTTCGTCGTAACGAATTGAGCCGCCCTCACACCATAATCAACAACACCAAAAAAAAAAAAAAAACACAATACTACACTGACTAATTACTTCAGGATTAAAAGAAATTTTTTTTTTCAAATTGTTAATCTTTGGATATTGATTTTCCGTAAGTATGATGATTACACAACATTTGACAAAATTTACTGAACTCAATAGCCATGAAAGAATGGTAAGAACAAAATGGATGGCAGCTGTAGAGGAAGATCATACTCGTGTTCTTCTGGAGTCATGCCAACCCTCTTTCCGTTCGCGCCCACGCCCGCCTTCCCCGTCGTCGTCCATTGCCCCGGGAACGGGACTTCACCGACTCTATCAAGTCCACGTCGTGCACAGCAGCGCCTCGAGATGCCACCCTACCTGCTCGACCGACTTCCGGGGAACTCGGGAGCGATCTTCCAGACGAATCACGTAACAAGGAGAGGCGATTGGGCCGGATAGCGTAGCCAAGGCGCTCTCGAACCGCTTGTTCTCTCGGAAAGTCCAGACGCCGCCGCAACAATCATTCCACAGTCGCGGCCCCGGGTTCTCGACGATCATCGGCCGATTCGCGAATCGCCATAGCCTTCTGCGAGGAATCGATCATGAGCAGGCACAAGAGAGGGCTAAAGAAGCAGGAAAGAACGTCCCACGTCTTGATAGGAGGATGGCCAGAAGCTTCTTCAATCATTTAGTAGAGGAACATGAGGGTTTGAAAGGGGTGATCTTGTGTCTATTTAATAATCATTTAAGTGTGGCGGTTGTTCAGAATCGGATCCTTACCCATCTGAAACGCGTTTAATTTGAATGTGATTAGTGGGTGATTAAGAGGTAAACATGCAAAGCGTAGCTAATTCTGCTGATTAGTCGTTGACTTGCACGTGACGAAGTCCCGCCGAAGTCAAGAAGTGTAAACTGATTCGAGACCGAGTCGGAGTCGGAATCTTTAAATGGATTCGGACTCATCATTCGGGGAAATTGTAATTTGTACCCTAGATTTAATTGTGCTTTGCGCACTTAATTTATAAAATTTTCATTCGAGTCCTCCACCTAACATGGACAGAATTCCAGCGAAATGCAATAAGAAGTGAAGTTTTTCGTCCTTGCTCGGGAGGATTTATAACGCTTGACGTCTCATAGCTTGCATGTGATTATGCTCCGCGTCTCGTCTTTTATTTTGGGAGAATTGCCAAAAAAAAAAAAAAGTCACACATGTCCATCGAACTGTATAATTCAATTTATCCGGCCAATTTTAGTTAGGCGACGTTGACGTAGCACTAACGCAATAATGTGGCAATTGTCAATGTTGTTTTAATGTGGCCCTTGAACTTTGGTACATCTTTAATCTAGTCTCTAAATTATATGAAAATATTCAATATTGTCTTGAACTTGAATTAATGAAATGACTAAGTATAACATAATATTGAACATGTATCAAAAGTCAAGATCATATTAAACACATTAAAATATGAATAATAATCAGTTTCGAAAATGTTATACTTAAGGTCATTTGTTCATTTACATCGACAATTTCTTTTCACATTTTCGAATGTAAAAACTAATTTTCCACGTGACGGCGCTCTTTTACACGGTTCACTTAATCACGTAACATTATATGATACTTTGTACCCTACGCTCTTTATGCGTTTAGTACCACTGTAACATTAAATATGAATAAAGAGTTTTCTAAAGAGTTATTCTACTTCTTCCAATTTCTTTATCGTGAAATCAATTTTTGCACTAAATAGTCTAAATATAACACTTTATGAGATATAAATATTTTTATTAGTAACATACATCTTTTGTTTGGTCCATTTAACTTCATGTTTAAATAGCATGGATTTTATCAGGTAGAATTTTCTTTATTCACTTACTCAAATTATTTGAGTGAAATTCGTTTTTAAAGCTCAAGATATTAGCTATCTGTGGGACTCAACAAGCAAACACTGGATTAACCGAAATTGGAATTATGACTTTAAGGCATTTAAAATGGGAATGTCCAATAACAAATGGCCCTAAACTTTGATTCGATCTGTAATGTATCATTAAAACTTTAATTGTTCAATGTAGCCTCTAAACTTTATTCCAATGTGCAATGTCGTTCATGAACTTTAATTTATAAATGTGGTCTTAAACTTTGGTATGTTTAATATATCCGTATATGTACCACTTATTTAGTTACAATAGGATGACCAATCAAAACGGAGCTTCCTTTCCTCAAGTTCAAGGACAAATTGAACATTTTCACACAATTTAGAAACTAGTTTGAATATGTACCAAATGTTCAGGGATCACATTTAATAAATTAAAAATTCAAGAACGACATTGCACATGAACTAAAGTTCAAGGACTGTATTGAATAAATAAAAGTCACGAACAAATTGCATATTAATTAAGTTCAGAGACTATTTGTGCAATTATCTCTAAATTTTTAGATAGAGATTTCATGTGTTATTTTTTCTTGTTTTTTTAAGCTTAAACAATAACTATGAGGAAAATTATCTTGCTTGAATATGTGGCATGTGTCCAATTATGCAGATTCAAAATATCTAGTTGAATAGGATTCCAGCCCAAAATTGAAAAGCAATCAAAATGCAACGGAATAATAGGTAATCTTGAAATGGACTGAAGACAACTAATTGGTGGTTGCTATGGGAAAAGTCTTAACAAATTGTCTTCAAGAATTAACCAAGGTATAAACAGAGAATAAATGAAGGGTGTATTCGTATCACTTAATTCTAACTATTTGAAAGAACAGCTTTTGATAGATGGATTATTATATCACTTGCAAAAATGAATAACGAAAAAATTTTACCATCAATAAAAATGTTTAAACTTAAATTATCGTTGATAATGATCGAGTTAAACTAACTTTTCTTAGGAAAATGATAATCGTCTATAGAAAAAATCTTTTAAATGATTTATCTTTTTACAAGGAGAAAAGCAATCTAAAACAAGTTTGTTTTGTCATGAAAAATAAAATGGGGATAGAAGAGATAACAGAAAATTTATGATGGCTCCATCAGTTCTACTTAGCTTATGCACTTTCTTAGTTTGAACTAGACCTATCAAATGGGTGGGTCAGTTGGATCTGGAAAATGATCTAAACCTATATTGACCCATTTACATGCCATACAAGTCTAGTGACATATATCCGGCCGATCTATATGCTAAAAAATTTTCTATATTAGTCCAAATTAAAAAAAAAACTGTTTCTTATAAATTTCTATTTTTTAATATATATTTTATATTTTTTTTTCCTTTTTCCCTAGGAAATGGTCTGATGTAGGCTGGCGATCAGTGACAAGTGATCAGCGGTAGGCAATCGGGTGAGCGACTAGAACCTGGTGATTGCTTTGAGCTCACCTGTGGCTGGATAGTCACTACATAGAATAAGCTAGTCGACATAGGAATAGAAAAAGAAAAATGAAAATAAAATAAAAAATAAAAAAATTTGTGGCTCTTGCCTTGTGACCGGTTAGGGTCGGCCGGCAACCCCTCGCCAGATTTCATTAGAAGAAAAAGAAAAGAAAAAGAAATACAATAAAAATTATAAAAAAAAATCAAAAAAATTTGTTTATGACTCACTTAAGATAGCTAGGTAACCCATCTATGATTCATTTAGATTGTTTTTTAAAACTAAATGCAACCAAATGACCCACGCTACTAATATGATTTTTAGAACCTTTTACCACCACCTAGCTCTACCTCGAACCACAGAAAAGAACGCCGGAATCCTCATCATCATCGTTGAAAACATTTAGATGTTGCTCCTCCACAAATTTCTACTTGCCTACAAATCACAGACTCCACCTTACGTTCAAGCACTGTCACAATTTATTACAACTCACAGCCTTAGGGATATTAAAATTCGGAACCAACAATTTTTTCAAGAAATAAACATGAAG
>JAGVVM010009802.1:0-12801 GCA_019149425.1 Psidium friedrichsthalianum | reverse complement strand
GGGCCACCCCCCCCTCGAGAGCCCATTTTAATCTCTCTATAGACTAAATTAAACGCGTAGAAAAAAAAAACTAAACCTCGAGATGTTAACAATAAAACTCCATGAAAATCCCCCGTATGATGCACACTATAAAGGTAATAGTGCACCTACATCTAAAGGGTAAAAGTGTAATTTATCATCCTCAAGACTGGCAATTCACATATATGGATCACATAGAAAATTTTATTTCTGAATCTTGCTCCTCCTACATTCTACAACCAGTTAATAAATTCCCCAATATATATAATTTCATAAATGTCATATTATGCTATGATCGGAGTCTCGTTTTCTGAAATAACTCAAATCGCACGTCTTTTCTCTTCTTAAATTCTCTGGCCTTTTCTCTGGATTTCTTTAGGAGAGTCTGTTTACTGGTCACACAATTGGAAAGAGTCTAGCTCCGACCACTTGTTAGGTACTTATCCACAAATTAAAGTACATCCTGAACAAATCACGTGAACATCCGAAGTTCAATCTAATTTCATCGAACCATGCCAGCTAATATAGGCCATAGCATGAAAGATCATTCCTCTATACGCTTGAAGACAAAGTTTGAAGCACATCATAGTTCTCTTTTTAACCATGCCAGCTAATTAGGGCATAGCATGAAAAGATCTTCCTCTATACCTTGAGACAAAGTTTGAAGCCATATGTGGCTGTTTAGCAGTTAAAATGGTCATTCAGCCTGCACTTGAATCAAAAGGCACCAGAATCAAGAGGTAAGCTAATGTTTGGTGAGCAGCATCTTGACGCCCATATCAGTAAGCAGCGAAAGGTATTGCTAGAAACTTGATCGCGTGACGAAGCACAGGGAAATAAGTCCATACCAGTCAAGGAAGAGAAATCTTATCATACACACCCTCCACAGTATTTTTCTGGAGGTGAACTAGTACCAAGGAAAGCGAAACTACATATGACAGTATCCGTACAAGATGTCGTGAGCACACATCTGCAGGGGGAAGTATCTCACTAGAGTAAGTTCATCCTATTTGGAATCTTGATGCCAGCTCTTTTCAAAAGTTCACTTGAAGCCCGCTTTGCTAGTGAAATAACTTCCTCCTGTGGGGTTCCAGCAATATCAGGAACCCATTGACTAATCGACAAAGTATGTTTATCCGCTATGGCTTGCTAGGGTATGATATCCGAAAAATGACTGATTATTTTCTTAAAATTAATCGCTCGTATCACTTGAAAAATGGATGAACAAAAAATATTTTCATAATCCATGAAAATGTTTAGACATACATTGTTGTTAATACTTAAAATTTTTCCTTTTAGCTAATTATTTCAAACGATACAAGAGATCATGTTACGGAAAGTATTTCCAAATCATTTATTTTCCAAGAAACAACCAGAACCTAAAGAGTAAGACATATGTTACTGAGAATTCTACAGCCTATTTGATAGTACAAAAAGCAGGAAGCTTTCTTAAACCCGGGACACTGCACATGGCTCATAAATTAAATAACTCCTGAAAATGGCTAGAAATAAGAGAAGAACTAGAGCAAATATCAACCATCTCATCAGAAAGACAAACTACAAAATTTTGGTAGCTTCGAAAAGATAGAACCAAAATAGCCTGATAACCAAGCAGGTAGAGAAAAGAAGGAATAACATTGTGAAGTTTCATGCTTCTTAGCAGAAAGAAACAAAGCAATAGATTACAAAAAGGGTAATTGAAAATGATGGCATGATCCACACAAACATGGCCTTGAAGGCATAAGAAGCAAAAACATAGTCTCAATTTGACCCGGTGAATTATTTGCATGCAATTAATTGTATAGGCTCAGAACATTACCTCTTGACTGATAAAATCCTTTTGTCCTTCATAATCCACCGACCATTGCACATCACAGAATCAATGTTTTCAGTTCTCATGCAATATACAAGGCCAGAGATGCTGCAAAATGACAATCATACGATTGAACTTCGTTGGAGCAAGTTAAAACAACGACAAAAGTAGAGATTACAATAAAATGTATGACTCAGGTTGAGCATTTTTGGACGAAAAAGTTATAAACTTGTTCAGGGACTTGGCAAAGTGGCCACATCTTCTCACTAAGTTATCCCTTTTGAAGTCTAGATTATGTTCAGCGTCTAACGCTGCGTAGAACACTTCATCAGATACCACACGTGTAAAAAGAATATGCCCATCATATATCTGCATGATTCATGAGTTAGAATTGAATGAACACCATGCGATGTGGAATTTCTAGAACAATAATTGCACACCAGTCATGAAGAGGAACCATATGCCAAGTGGAAGCGTTGATCACGAGCATGTCAGCCTATAAATGAAAAACCAAGTCAGTAATCCTTTTCCTGATCTCAAGCAATATGAACGAGTGACCAAAAAAACAAAAGCAATATGAATGAGGAGTGATACAGGCCATAGTACCTTTTTCCCAACCTCAAGTGAACCAATTCATCGTCCCAGAGTACAGACTTAGCACCATTTATTGTTGCCATTCTGAGCACAGTTTCGGCAGGAAGTGCCGTAGGATCAGTTACACCATTTTGAAAACTTCACGTCCTTTGTTTATAAGCGAAGCTAGGTACATCTCATCAACTGTACAGCAATAGAGAATGCATGAATCAGCGGAATTCGCTATTCTGATAAATATGTGAAATACTGTCACATAGTTAATATCACCAGTCAATGGGGATTATCAAACTACACGACTTCATTTCTATACGCCCAGCACAATCAAAAAGCTAGGATGATTATGATTGTTGTTAAACTAACAGAGAGGAAATCTCTTTCAACATGAGCTTCCAATGCACATAGAGTAAGAAACCACCATCTCCCAAGAAAACATGCGCTTTGGAACACACAGATTTAAAGTTTGGACGAACCAATGCTCATTCTGTTGTTCGATGGTGCGCCATCCGTTCCTAATGAAACACAGATTCCAGCGTCAAGCATCTCCATAATAGGTGCGAATCCCAGCATTTTCATTGCAGCAGCAGGGCAATGAGAAACTTTAACTCCAGCATGCAAAAGAAAACCAACCTAAAGGAGAGGAAGGATGATCTTCACAACTGAGGGCACGAATATGAATGCAATATATTACAACGAGCACTTATGGACACTCAGAACAATGATGTCTCTGTCCATATTGAGACTTCTAATCTTCACACTTAGGAAAAAAATCGAACATAAAGTTGTTATGACATAAATGACTACAATTGTTCTGTGGATGGTCTTTAATCTATCGTCTTTTCGTCTTCACTACAAACCACCCGATCTGGATAATACGCCTTTAACGGAGTGTTATAAGGAACCCTTACTACAAGCGTTATAAGGATTAAATCTGCAAGGAGCATGGACACACGGTAAAATTGATCAATTTAGCGTTGGATGGGACTTACTGTAGGATTCAAGAAACAACAAACCGAAAAGGCATCATATATTACTGTTCCAATTAGAGATAATCAACAGGAGGGCAGCTCGCCCGGCCCACCCAGGACCAAGACGGAAATGGGGGGCTTGGGCAATGCTCTTACATAAGCAAGCACAGCCAGCCCATTTTTTCCCCAGCCTAGCCCAAAAATTCCCGTATAAATTGTGTAACAGATAGGCTTGGGCAATTCAATATGCCCAACCTTCGAGCCAGGCCTAGGCCCGCCCAATGATCATCTCTAGTTCGAGATACTTATAATGGCTCTAGACCATTTGAGTTCCACCCTTTATCATTCAGAACTTATATTAGAAATTGGCAATGGCTGATGCAAAGGAAATCTTTAGAGATTAACTTTTTAAGGAGGAAGAGGTCAACTTCAAACTTTTGATCTATCAACAACTGGAGAATGGGAAATGAATGTGGTATTCTCACTTTTATCAGTGTTAAGAGTAAAGTTTATCATGTTTCTGCAAATTCCACCCTAAATATAGGGAAACAGCGATTTGTTCGTATCTTGTCAAAGCTGAATCAATTATAAAAAACGAGAAAGATCTAGAGTAAGAACACAGCAGGACAATTTCTTAATCCTCAATGACAATTATGACAAGAAAAGAGATATGGTACTACAGATGCAAACCAACAAAAGATGGGTTACTCTACAGAGTGCAGCAGCAGTCCACCTCAGTACTGTTCACCCAAACTGTATGAGCTGTAAGCAAATTGTCTTGTAAGAAGTCAACCTTCTCCAGGTATGTTACCGTTCCATGATCAACATTCCGTGTCTCAGTTACCAGCTGATTCTCATAGGGTATCTCTGCAACATGCTAAATAAACAAAAAAATCAGTTTGATCTATCACAGGAATTGGAAGTTTCAATATTGACTATTACAATAGGGCCCCTAAATTAACAAAGTATATTTCCAGAAGAAATGGATCAACCCCCCCCCCCCCCCCCCAAAAAAAAAATAAAAAAATAAAATTAATAATAAATAAATAAATAATAGTAATAATAATAATAGTAGCAGTAGCAGTAGCAGCAGTAATAACAATAATAACAATGAAGAAGAAGAAGAAGAAGAAGAAGAAGAATCCAGGCTGTACAAGCTTACAGCTAGAAGAAGAGAGAAAAGAAGCTGCAAGTTTTTTTTTTTTTTTTTGGTTGAGGAAGCTGTAAGGTTGATAAAAGAAGAAAAAGAAGAAGAAGAAGAATCCAGGCTGTACAAGCTTACAGCTAGAAGAAGAGAGAAAGAAGCTGCAAGTTTTTTTTTTTTTTTTTTTTTTGGTTTAGGAAGCTGTAAGGTTGATAAAAGAACAAGTACCATGTGAATTCCGGTTTTCAACTCTCTTGCGGTATCCCTTGTTGCAAGTAGTAGTTCATCAGTGCAATTCATAATTTGCCTGATTCCAAGCCACATTCTAATACGTCCATCAGCAGTATCATGATGCTTGTCATAGAGCTCCTTCTGTGACTGCATCCTTTAAGCCAATTGCTATGAGTCATTTGTTGATAGCTATGACTCAATTTTGAATGCAGTTCAAACTAGAGATAGTCATGTGAGGAAAAAGTGAAGCCTATTATGCAATTTCATATAACTCTTAATGAGATTTATGATATCTACAGATACTGCGGTCCAGGGAGACATTGAGAGGCATCTAGAAACAACCCTGCAGAAAATAAAATGACCAAAGCAGAAGGATATGGAAAAGAAATCGTGTCGTCTTTACTGTGATGTAATCTCTGTGATTCTATGAATTACTAGAAAGAAGGAATTTATGCAGCAAACCATTTCCTAAGTCAAAGCTCCCTATTATCTTTTTAAGGCTTGTTCAACAGAATCAATATTTTAAAGTAAAACTTGGCTTATTTCATCACTGTCGAACATATTTTCCCACAAGCTGATCATCATCTATAAGATGACTGCTAAGAACGACAATACTGAACAGCAACTAAGCCTCTGTCCATGTTTGTTTAGATCCATCTCAGGGACTCCAGGAATGTCCTTTTAGGCCTCTCTATACAAGCTTGATATCAGTCCCAGTGGTCACGTTCTTCATGGAGTTCATTGTTAACTTAAACCTTCTATATATCTTCAGTTACTAGGAGCGTTGTCCATGCATGTTCTCTAGTATGTCAAAGAACTGAACATTACCATGGTTGAAGCCAAAACAGCAGCTATAGTTACAGCCAAACAACTACAGATAAGTCTAATGTAGCCCCAAAAGACCAACTTTGTCTAGACATAGACTCCCTTAATGCATTAATGATTATTAGCAGTAGGTTCAGCTCAGCAACCTGCATACAGTCCTGTGCAGTTCGAACAGCCCAAGATGCCGCAAACCCTCACCGGAATCCATGACAGACTGAGCCAAGCACGCACGTAAGCCCAGTGATTCCACCGCTCTAGCCATTCCAGGAACATGCTGCCCTCCTGCCTCAGCAAAGCAAGTGACCTGCTCCATTGAATCCACAACATCACCGATTAGGATTTGAGAAAAGCCCATGCCAGAGTCAAATTCCACGACATCCAGCACTTACACCGGAGTGAATGAGCTCGATTCCGCAAAGCAGAGTGGAAATGTAGGAATCCTCCTCGGTCATGCTGGCCTCATAAGGCCATATCCGGTCGTGCAACCAAGTCACCAGATCAACGTCGTCGGCTATCCCTCGCCCTAACTGCTGAGACGTGTGCACATGCGTGTTGACAAAACCTAGTTCACTAAATCGAAGTCAAAATCGACCAGCAGAAAGCGAGCGCTACTGATTGCAAGTACCGATTGAATTACAGAGAGAAGGGGGGGTGGGGTGGAGGGAACCTGGGAGTAGAATCTGGCCGCGAAGGTCAATGACTTCGCCGGCGACGTCGCCGAACTGGCGAAGAATGTCGAGCGAATGGCCGATGGCTTTGATCCTGTCGCGCTCGATAACAATGGCGCCGTTCCCGTAGACGCGGCTCTCGGAGTCCATGGTTACGATCATGGCGTTGTGGAGCACGATCAGCGAGCTTCTGTGAGCTTCCATTTTCGAGAAACTCGCTCTACAAGCTCAATCGCCGGTCCAGAGCTTGAGGCCGCTGGCCAGGGAGAAGACGGCGAGCAGAAGAAGAAACTCCTCGGGGAGTTGAGCAATATTTTAAGTTGAAGAAGCGAGGCCGCGCTTTTGTTGCCCGACTTTCACAAAACATAAATATTTGATTTTTTTAATGGTTAATATACGAAAAATTCAAATTGATACACATATGATAAATTTATCTTAAATTATTTTTTGATCATCAAAAATCCTAAAACGATACATCTTTGACAAATCTACCATAAATTGATACACCTGTGATAATTTTACCGCCAATTAGTTTTCGTTGAATTTTATCGTTAAATTGCTGAGTTGGATGATACGTGACGATTACCAGTTGTACATGTTTAGGATTTTTTATCTTCTATGCATCAATTTGAATTTCTTCGCGGCATTAATTCGATATAACAGAAATTGATGAAAGGTAAATTTGTCACATATGTATCAATTTAGAGTTTTTGGTGGTCAAAATAATTAGTTTGGGATAAATTTATAATAGATGTACCAATTTGAAATTTTTAGTGGTTGAAAAAATAGTTTGAGATAAATTTGTTACGGGTGTACCGATTTGAGTTTTTTGTTGTCAAAAAAATAGTTTGGGGTAAATTTATTACATGTGTACTAATTTGAGATTTTTCATGGTATTAATCCTTTTTTAATAATATTTATATGAGGCCAAAAAAATGATATTTATATTTTTGATATATTTATTCAATAAAAAAATATTTTTTATTGTCCACAATGATGTATGTTCAGACTTTTTTGGTGGATGATAATAATTCCTTCATTCGTTGTTGTTAGAGATATAAGTAATCATTTTTAAAAAATAATTTTCAAATAATTCATTTTTCGTTAAACAAATGAATCTTAAATTAATATGAATCCACCCTATTAAGGCTCTGCTTTTATTACATGAAAAAATTTTAAAATAAGTTTCCTCATTTTCTAAAAAGTAACAAAAGTACCTTCCTCACCATTTGCCAACTTAGGACATGTTTGGTAACGCTCTTATTATTTTGATTCATGTTCCTTTGTTTTCTAGAAAAGAAAAGGAACAAAAATCGATTTGGTAACGTCAATTAAGTTTTCTATTCTCGAGAATAGATCATTGGTCACGAAACAGATTTGGAACAAAAATAAGGAGCAAAAAAAAATTCTACTTCTCCGTTCCCGAAAAAAGAATCATAAAATATATCTTCTACTTAGGAATTGTTTCGAAAAGCAAAATTATTATCAAACAAGCCATTATATTCTCAAGCTATGCAATAGAAAAATGCAATGATGAAAAAGAGGGATTTTTCAACAGCTAATTTTCCTCTAAAAATAGACAATTTATTTGACGGGATGGTCTAGTTGGTCCAGTTTAAACAGATCCGGAAATTTCTTCATCCTGATATTGTGCCCCTTTTCTTAGCATGCATGATTTTGTACAAATTACATTACAACGTCGTAAAATACAAAATGACTTTATGTTAATCCTTGTCGATTTCTATCTAATGTCTAATTCTTAAGTTCAAGTTTTTGTAGGGAAATTCTTTGATTAAAATTACGAACTCCTTTTTAATAAAATATATGTAAAGGCTCACACTATTATACACTTTAAATGGTTATAACAACATGGATACAAAAGACAATGAAACAACAGTTTAGAAAAAGTTAATATAAAATGTCAGATCGATGGATCTACATTTAAGACACATTTTTCTTCTTCCATCGATCTTACTATTAATTAAGGTTTTAGGGAGGGCTATATTACGCCATTTAAATTTTAAGTATGTCTAAAACTATTTGAAGGGTGGAAACTGAGTGAGCCCATTTAAACATGCAAATCTCGTCGATAGTTTAAGAAATTACCAAAAAAGTTCTACACCTATTATTTAGCGGTCAATTAGTCGTAACCTTTTTTATTTAACTAATTTAGTCATAAATATCTTGACATTTTGCCAATATAATTATTTCGACCAACTTTTGTAGGAAACCACTGATATGGCGATCAAGTTAGCACCTAGGAAGTACCGACACTCTTCGGAGGCTTTCGTGTTTCGTAGTGTCGTGTCCGACATTCTTTGACACCCCGATACTCTCTGACACCCGATACTCTCCAATACTCTCTGACATGCGGTCAACATAAAAATCAACGCTCTAGATCTGCCAGCGGTACGCGAGTTCAGCATCCCGACATGTCATTTCGACAAGCGCGAGGTCGGTTTTAAGCATTTTTAATAAATTACGAGTTAAAGTGTAAATTTACCAAATATATATATTTAAGTTATATATCCAGATATCCCAAAATTAATATACACAGCCAGCAAAAAAATATATAATCGTGAATTCTTAAAAAAAAAGAAAAAAAAAACTCATAGCCGATATTTTTACATATACATGATAATTTTTCATGTATATATAAAATATACATCTAATATATAAGCATCAAAATTTTCTTTATATATATATAAATGACTTGTCGCGTGTCGATATCTTTGCTACTTAGATTAGGGCCAATGGAATTGAAACTTATATAATATATCTTTTTTTTTTTGGTAACTCCCCCTCTAGTTTTGAGTTATGTTTTCACATCAAAGAGTTGGAACTCTTTGATTATGTGGTGTAAAAAATGGTTGGGCTTGTTTGTTAGTCATTAATGAAAAATGAGCGACCCCTTAAACGGAGCAAAAATGCCGATGAAAATGAAAAGGACAAAAAAAAAAAAAAGAAGTTAAAAAAAGACGTGGTAAGTAGAGCAAATCAATACCCCCGTCAAGTTACTTTAGACTGCCCTTCACATGCGTGTCTAACTCATGGACACGTGTCTAACTCATGGAGCAGCTAGAGGGGGGGGGGGGGGCGGGAATACTTGCATTACGGCACCGTTTTGCTGTCTATGAGCAACGATGAAAAATCGGACCGTCCATCGTATTTAGTTTACAATAGGCAACCAAACCAGTAGCAAATCATTGGGCTTGTATGTGGATAATATTTAAAGAAAAATTCCAATGACATTATTCAAGAAAAGGAAATTCACGGGATAATTGACCATGGCGACGCATTGGTCCAAAATAAAATAAATGATACAAACCGACGGTTTTTCAGGCCCTGATATCAATTCATGGTGAAAGGTGTGATGATAAAATAAATTATTTGTACGAACTCTTTCGAGGTCATACATTTTATAAATTTTACCCTGCAAACCTATAATTGGCATTAGAGTTTCTGACTCGCATCTAATGAAAAAAAATAATAATGAATGTTCAATTCTTTAAAAAGAAATTAAATACTGACGTTAGCAACAAAAGAAAAATCACCTTAAACCGTAGAACAAGAATTAAATCAAATGGATATCGTTTAATATTTGTGATTGTCTAAATTTTTGTCATTAGTATTTTGGGTTTTCTATTTTTTTACTTACTTTACTTTGTTTCGCGAAAAATGAGTAATTTAAATATATATTTTAAGATGATCGCTTATATAAATAAATGAATGAACAATATTTCCGTCGTTCACAAAAATACTTAAATATAAATCATTGTCAATAATGATTTTCTAAATAACTCGTTTTCTGCAAAACCAAGGAAGCCTCGCGAGAATCCTGCTCATCCAATTTTCCTGAGAAAATATCAGCCGCAGATTGCACCGTCGCTCCGCTACGCATTCTGTAATTTGAAAAGGCTCTAGCAGTGGGTAGACGCAGCATAAGCAAGAACTAATTTAGAATCCAATGGAAGATCCTCATTACAATTATTGCGCATGTAGAGTCACGCTCACACTGCAGCTTCTCTCCAAGAATCTAACGGAAGATCCTTCGGAATGAGTTCGTCCTCTTCCTCTCGCGGTGCTGTGGCAAAAGCTGATTAGCTATCAAACGAAGTTGATCTGTGGTGAGGTTGACCCGTCAAATTCGTAGTTATCTTTTTCATGGGATAGCTCGAAGAAGGAGGGGGAGACGTCGGCATTCAGACGCGACCTACTTCGTCAGGTTTCACTGGATCAGGTGTCGCCCTCGCCGTCCAAAGGACGTCGTTTTCTTCTCTGCTCCTTCTGGCTTTTCGAGGGAATTTCTACGCCTGACGTGAGTCTGTGATATGTGGTTGAGAAAGCAGTACTGCTTGCTGAAATCTTGAGGGCCGCAATAGAATAATCCGACGACTTGGGCTTTATCTGCGAGTCCGTGACGCCACAGGGAACAACAGGTTCTACTGGGAAAGTTCAAGTCTCTTGGTCCCGCTTCAACACGGCGAACCAGACCAGTCTGGCTTTTGAAGCTTTCTAAGGCCTCTTGGTCCCGCTTGAACATGCAGAACCAGACCAGTCTGGCTTTTGAAGCTTTCTAAGGCCAATAGCTAGGCATCCCCGAGAGAGCATCTCGTGCATCCGAAGAAATTCTTGATCGGATGAAGCAAATCAGTCGCAGTTCAGTACAGCGATCGGCCGCCGTGAATCGAGAGAACTTAACATTACTATTAGGATTCAACACACAATCACAACGAAGCAAAACGTAACGAGAAAGAGAAATGGAGACACAAGATATTATCCTGATTCATTATTAAGTTAAGGCTACGTCCAATAGAGATTTTATTAGAATTAATACCATATGCCTCTTATTATATCACTCAATTACAAGCGAAAAAGAATATTTATATAGTATTAGCTATTCATGAGCCCAGATCTAAACTGCTAATGAAAAATTATGAGTTTAAATCGTAAAAGCCCTTTGATATCTAGAGAGCACTGCCTCTTAAGACCTACTCACCATGAAACATGACCCATGTGCTTTCCTATCGCAAAGAAGTATGAACTGCACCCCAGTAATTACTATCTTGATCAGCTTAGAATCTTGACGGCTATGTTTCAATTTCCAACCGCACTAGACACTTTCTTCATCGACTTTCATAGTTTGGGCTTCGAAACTAGACCTATGGTTAAAAGATGAATAGGTCAAGCTCAAGCTCAAGCTCGTCGCTGATCCATGAAACAGGAATTGTATCCCGCGGTGCGCGAAACCCTAACCCTTTCGTGAGAGAGAAGGAAGAAAGAAACATAATTTTTTTTCCAGCCAACTTGACAGAAGAAAATTAAAGAACCCCAGGATGCGGTGTTAGATGATTTGTGGCAAACCACTCTTTATATGATAGTGGAATATATTGATATATATTACAAACTAGATTGCTAGTCGCACGATATGAGACGCATATGGGGATAACAATATTGGTTGTTTTGTTATCATACATGACCAAATAATAATGACCTTGCCATAATCAAACGCTTAAAGCCATAGTTGAAACTTAGTAATGATGGCCGACGGCGATCATCCGAGCCGGGCTCAGGAGTTGGTACGCCGCGACCCCATAACCGCACCCGAGCCGCCTCTTCCCGCCGTTGCCGTCCCCATCCCCATCGCAGTCCATCTCGGTCAACACCCGGTAGAAAAGGTCGACGTTGCACGGGAGCTCGATGGGCCCGCCGCTGCTGTACCCGAACTCGGACTCGGCCTCCTCGAGCAGCATCTGGAACAAGGGGTGGTTGGCGCATTCCGTCCTCACCACGAACCTCTGCTTCTCGGGGCCGACGTAGACCGAGAAACAGCCCCCGGGATGGGGGCACGCCGCTTGGCGCTGCTGTGGCGGCGCGGCGCTGGCGCCGGCGGCATGTTGTCCTCCCCGAACGAGCCGGTGCGTGACCCGCTCCAAGACTTGCTCTTCTTGGTGAGGCTCGGGCCGTGCGTCGGCCGTGGCTTGGAGGAGCCCTTGCCGGCTCGGCCGAGGCTCTTGCATCGCTCCCACGTCTTGAAAATCAGACCCCTCTTCGGCTTTCTTCTTTTCTCGTCCATATTTGTTTCAGACAAAAGCAAGTTTGATTGGAATTGTGCGCGCGCGCGCGCGTGTGAGAGAGAGAGAGAGAGAGAGTAATTTTGGATGTTGGACAAAATTAAGAACGCTCAACCACACTCAGTTCATTTCTCGAATTAATTAGCTGCAAAATACGGATGAAAATTTGCCCCTCCTAGCCTCCTAATGTCACTAACCTCTGTCATACACCAAATCGAACATGACCTGGATCCTCGGCCGCATGATGTTGCTCATGTTGCCGAACGGAAACGAAAGCGCACGCGAACGAGCAAATCACCGAGAGAGAAACGAGAAGTCGCGACGGTGCGACGCGGATTCGGACCATGCGGCTTCGGGAGATGCCGGGGAAGACAGGAGGAGCGGGATCGGAAAAATGAGGGGGAGGGAAGAGTCTAGGAATGGCGCTCCGATTTGAGCTTCCCTAGCTAGCGCACCTCGATATATAACG
>JAGVVM010009801.1:0-16055 GCA_019149425.1 Psidium friedrichsthalianum | reverse complement strand
CATTCTTCTTCTTCTTCTCCTTTGCTTCCGTCTTTTGCCATTTCCTTCGTCTTTGACTCACTGAGAAGCCGACGCCGGAGATAGAAGGCTGGTTGTAGTCGTCCTTGTCATGGTCTGCGCTCTCTCTTCTCTCTCTCTCTCTCCTCAAGTGTGTACACTGCTTTATGTTTTGGCTGATACGAGCTTTGCTCAGTTCTTTGCGCAGGACTACGTAGATTTGAACGAACGGTGCCATCCGGTCTGGTCACCACTGAAGAAGCGACGCCGGAGATAGAAAGCCTTGTCCTAGTCTCGTCCTTGCACTGTCTCGTGCTCTCCTCTCTCTTCTCTCTCTCTCTCTCTCAAGTGTGTATCACTCCGTTTGTTTTGGCTGATACGAGCTTTAGCACGTTCTTTGCGCAGACTACATTGATTTCTAGAACGGTGCCATCATGTCTGGCGACTCACTGAGAAGCGGACGAGGGCGATAGAAGGCATTGTCGTAGTTCGTCCTTGTCACTGGGTCTGATCCTCTCTCTCTCTCACTCAAGGGTGCACACTGCATTATGTTTTGGCTGAATACGAGGTTTTGCTCTGTTCTTTGCGCAGACTTACATAGTTTCTTTTTTATACGAACGCGCCATCCTGGTCTCTCTCTCTCTCTCTCTCTTCTACATTTTGTTTATCGAGCCACGATCATGTGCTTACTCTAAATTGGTTTCTTTGAGTTCGCATGCCATGAATCTTTGGTGTTTAATTTTCAAGGTTGTAAATGCACGACCTTGACTCTGTTCCTTCACTAAAGCCTTCTCTGGCACTTTCTTCAAAATTGTTTATAGCTCATACGAAATCCTTGCCTTTTCCACCAGAGGCTTTAGATCCACTGGATGCCAGCTTTATGGAGTAATTTTTTTCCCCCCCCCCCCCGGTTTCTAATCTTTAACTTGTCAGCATGCAGAAATAATAATAATAATATTTTGATCTGCCACTTTCGTTGCATAATGAAAATAAAACGAATCTTCTTCGATGTTCAGTCCAAGTGTATTGTGCTTTCAGACAGGAGCTCTGGATTGATTGTTTCATGTCGTTTGCTACTTTAAAGGGTTAGATAAGTGGTTTGGACGTAATTTAGATGGAGGCTATGGTTGTTCAGTCACCCACAGCATAATAGTTCGAGTTAGAGAATTAGAATGAAAACCGGTAGTAATTAAACGAAAATTGAGGGTTCATCTGCATGTATGCCCTTACTAGTCGAGTAGTTTTGTGGTGCTTCTATCGAATGAACTAAAGCATGGCCCAATTACAATTCAACTTCCATGATTGGAATTCGGATCCATTGAGTTTTGCAGTTTGTTAAGCTCTATGTTTAAAAGTTGTTACTAAATTTTTAGACTTGACGGGCCGTCATATGAACGAAAATTGGCCTTTCCCTCCCAAATTCTGAAAACTCAAAAAGTCGGGGTCTTTTTGATCAATTCGACTGACCCTTTTTCTGGGGTTAAATCCTCCATGAGCTTTGATACTAACTCTGAATATGGCAGAAAACCTGCTCTCTGTGGAGAACCATGTCATCATGTGGAGAGCCATTTGGTGGTAGACAAGAGTTTCCGCACATCCCTATTATGGCATTGAAGAGAAGAGAAGAAGGAACAGGGAAGATGGGGTGGGAGCCCGTCATAAAAAGTAGTGGATGGAACAATAAGAAGGAAGAGGCCAGGGAAAGGAGCCTTTGTGGAGATTGAGGTTATAGAAACATTTCTATTAAGGACTATTTAAAGAGAAGAGGAGGCCAAGGAAGAAGTGTTGAGGAGCAGGCGATGATAGAGAGGAGAAGATCGGCAGCGACCTTTCTCAGTCGCAACGATGGAACCCAGATGAGGTCCACGATGATCATCACACCAGGTTCCGTTTTCACATCTTGCTCTTATTTCTTATAAAACGAGTATACCCAGATATCATGTAATTAACATACCACCTTATCTTGTCATCTGAAAATCTTTTACACCCATCGATAATGACTCTTTTCGCTTTTGTTATTGGCCGATTAAGCCTTCAGTAATACGTGGCAATCATTTATGAGGTCCTCTAATCACCAACATATGGCATTATCTTAAGAATCGAACCGACACAAGAAACCCTAGCTTAAGTCACAACTTCTGAGGTCGATCCCAAGGTTTCATGACATCAATTTTTGTGGAGGTCGATTTTGTTTCTAAGAGAGAGAGAGAGTGGGCTAGTGATGTTTTTGGTGGAGGAAGAACTGTTGGCAGAGTCTAGGTTAATATTAGCGCAGAGAGAGAACTAAGCGGAGAGGGGTGACTGAAGAACTAGGGTTTTTCGTTTTGTGGTAAATGTGTCTCCCAGTTACCTGATGAGCATGTGCAGCCCCAGATAAAAAAACCAGGTTGGAGATAAGTATAGTGCATTTCAACTAAGTTGATCACAATGGGCCCGGACATAAATTGAAAGGCTGAATAATACTGCTTTCCCTCGATAGTTTTGACTTTGAAAATGGTTACTATAGTGACATTGAGTTCTGGTGCAGTGTGACAGTGGAAAGAATTAGGGCTATTTTCAGCAAAATAGGAAGAGCCTCGAGTGTATAAAATACTTTTTTGATAGACTAAATACAATAATTGTACAAGCAGCAACGGATTAGAGGGAGGCTCTTGACAGATCTCTTAATTGTTTATTGCCTAGTGTAAATTTTACTGATTGAATATCGTAACCTATGAAATTTCTTATGGTATTCTTGTATCATGCCTTACTTTTGGAGCTTGTGTGTTGTGAATTTCCTTGCCCATCCTAAAATTTCTATTTTCTACTTCACTACTAGGGACACTTATAAAAAGCATGTGCCTCTAAGAGATAACTTAAAATTTCTCAAAGAGCTATTAAAGTTGAAATTCGCTTGGTTGATTCAAGTGCACTGCTATTTTACTAAAGTTATTTGAACAGCCGCATTTGTCACTGCTACGCAAATAAGGGTGCCTTTTGCTCATCTTTATTCATTTTGTCATTGCTAGACAAGGAACGATCGAGCACTTGAATCCTTTGGCCAGACTGCTTCGAAACAAGTACGCCTTGCGCTGCACCAGCACTGCCTCTATTATCACCGTTTCGCTAGCTTATGGTTAGTCATCTCTCTCTCTTGTTCGATATTGTGAAGTGTGCGAAGACTCACTTGGTCGTCCATGAAATTTGGACCCATAAGTCTGCATGTGGTTCAGCTTGAGCTTGGGGAAATGACTCCTGGCTCAAGGGGTAACCGCTAGTTTTAGTATTTTGGTGTAGTTATTTGCAAAATAGCTTTGAAGTTAAAAAAAGAAAGTAAAGACAGAACTTCATGGATGTCCTCTGATTTTTCATCAAAAAGGAACTTCATGATCGACATGGACGTCCTTTGATTTTCATACAATGCATCAATCTCTTACAACTTAATTCTGTTGCAAAATAAAAATGATAACAATAATTAGGTTATATCTTAGTCATTGCACTCTTTTTGTCTGGCTTTATTACCGATAACAATGATAGATCGAGCACAGTAGGTTTTTTTAATGCATTAAATGATTTTTAAAAAAATACTATTCCTCAAATTCGGATATCGTCACTTTTTCCTCACGTGTTTTTTTCTAGCAAAGCAAGTTAATTTTGAGTAGTGTCCATCGCATTTATTTTTCACATCATTCTTTTCTTATAATCATATCTATTATTATTCACAGAAAAAGGGAGCATACAGTGCATGGAATTTTCTTATTTTTATGTTTCCAATTCTTGTATTGGGTTCCGATTTACGAGCGAACATTGTAACGACAAATAAGGTTTCTCATTATTATTTTCTGAATTTTGGCAGACCAAGCAGTGATGAGCGGGGCGGCAACATATATAAAGATGGACTTGAAAATATCCGACGCGCATTTCCAGTTCTTGACGGGAAGCCTTGGTGTGTTCACGCTCCTCGGGTTGGCATCGGCGAGATTGATCTCAGATTGCTTCGGCCGCCGTTGGACGATTATGACGGCGGGGGCCTTGTTCTTCCTCGGGCCAATCATTATGGGCTCCACCAGCAACTATGCCGTCTTCCTGGTGGGCCGCTCCTTCGCCAACCTCGGCGCTGGCTTTGCAGGCATGATTGCCCCCGTCTATGTTGCTGAAATCTCCCCTACCTTCTCCCGTGGTGTCTTCATCTCCTTTCCTGAGGTACTCATTCACTTTCATCCCTTTTTTTTTTTTGCCTAAGTTTGGAAAACTTACCAAAAAAGTCTTATACCTATTGCAATTGTGCCAATTTACTCATAAATCTTTTTTTTTTTGCCATTGAGTCCTAAATCTTTTGTATTTATGCCAATTTAGTCTATTTAGTCAATTTTGGTCAAAAACATTAATGTGAACACTAATCATCCTACATGGCACTACTGACACTGACGTACATAATTTTTCTTGTGTGATTTTTTGAATTTTTTGTTATCGTTTTTATTTTCTTTTTTTTCATTGTGGTCGGCAAGGTCGTGCATCGCCAGATCTAGCGAGGGTAAGGGTCATTGGTGACCTTGCCGACGACAAAGAAAAAGAAAAAAAAGAAAAAGAAATATTAATTGTAAAAATGCTCCACGTCAGTGCTCGTGGCGCCATGTAAAACGGATGACGTTCTCGTGCAAAAAAAAAAAAAGAAGGATATAAAACTGAATCGACACACAATTGCAATAGGTGTAGAACTTTTTTGGTAATTTTTCACCTAATTTTGAGGCCATCTTTTTCACCATTTATGTCATCACTTTTTGTCCTTTCATTGGTTCAGGTGTTCCTCAGCTTTGGCACTTTGCTTGGCAATCTCTCCAATTATTGCTTCTCCAAGCTCCGCCTCAATCTTGGGTGGCGTTTGATGGTTTTCGTGGGAGCAATCCCCTCGGTGGTTCTTGCCTTCACTGTTTTTGCCATCCCAGAATCTCCCCAGTGGCTCCTCATGCAAGGCCGCCCGGACGAGGCGAACCAAATTGTCTCCAAGATCTCCAACTCGACGGAGGAGGCTGCGCTGTGGCTGGATGACATCAAGAAGGCTACCGGCGTATCTGAGGAGGGCAATGCTGACAATGTCACCAATGCCGACCAGAACACCAGCGTATGGCGGGATATCTTTTACCCAACCCGGTCCATCTTCCACCTGCTCATCTGCGCCGTTGTGATTCAGTTCCTCCAGCAGGCATGTGGCATCGAGACTCTGCTGCTCTACAGCCCTCAGATTTTCGAGAGGCTCCGCATCACCACAAGCTTCGGAAAACTCCTTGCGAACACGACAATTGACATGGTGAAGATAGTGGTCGTCCTCTTCGCCACCTTCCTTGTTGATCGGGTCGGGCGGCGCCCATTATTACTGAGTAGCATCGGCGGGATGGTCTTATGGCTAGTGTCTCTCGCGGTGT
Organism: Psidium friedrichsthalianum; assembly: GCA_019149425.1. NCBI lineage: Eukaryota > Viridiplantae > Streptophyta > Magnoliopsida > Myrtales > Myrtaceae > Psidium > Psidium friedrichsthalianum. The sequence goes on along the minus strand of JAGVVM010009801.1, from coordinate 10,656 downwards.
TCTTCATCCTCATCGACCACCACAGCCACAAGAAGCTCTCGTGGGCAGTGGACATGTCCTTTATCTCAGTGATTTTCTACATGATCTCCTACTCCATTGGGCTGGGGCCGATCACGGGAGTATACTGCTCGGAAATCTTTCCACCGAGGTTGCATGCGCAAGGGTACGCAATCGGCGTTGGCGTTAAAAATGCAGTGAAAATAGGATTATCGCTGACGTATTTACAGATCTACAAGGCGATCACCCTTGGTGGGGCTGCCATCTTATTCGCAGGGATTGCGATTCTCGGATGGGTGCCTTTATATATGGTTATGCCAGAGACAAAGGGGCGGAAGTTGGAAGAGATCGGACAGTTGTTTGGGAAATTCATCAAGTGGAGGTCCGTGCCGAGGGATGCGCAGATGCAAGAGGCCGCGGCGAGGGATGTGGAAATGCAGAGGACCTAAAAGTAAGATCACTAGCACTGTGAACATTCACACCTATACTGACAGACACTGTTGATAAGATCAGATATGCAGTCTGTGTACATTCACACCTATACTCTCTTCCACGATGTTTTGGGTTTTGAATTTTTCCTGATTCATGGTCCTAGTAAAAGCTAACTACTTTGCTATTACTTGACTCGTAATCTTTTAATTTCCCCTAGGCTTGCCTGTAAGATCACTAGCGAATCAGATAGTTTGCAGTTAGCTGATGAACAAGTCAATGATCTGTCGCAAGTCATTTTGATCATGCTGTGGATAATTGATGGCCTTGGATCCTATTTTAGATGGTAGAGGTCCTGGGCTAGAATTTTCAAAGCTAGAAATTGGTGGCAGATGCGAAAGTTTGAACAGGGAGAAACAATTGTGAAGTGAATGCTGTTCTGGTTTTAAATTGCAGCCAAACTGTGGCTTTAAATTGTAGCCAAAACCTTTTTCTTTGTGAATGTCAAAGTAATTCAGCACATTTGGTTTGCTGTTCCTGCGCCGATCAATCTGTTATGAGCATCATCATTCTAACGTGTATTTGGTATATGGACATGACCACTGCAATTGTTCGAGCGGCCTTCTTTTTATTTGGTGTAAGTACTCATCTTCATCCTAATTTCTACAGGTACATTTGATGGGATCATTAAAATGATCCATTATGAAGGGGTGCAGAAGATTTTATAAGGGTATGAGCACACCGATAGTACAAAGTGTTTTTGCAGCTTCTATGCTATTCATGATCAAGGAAGAACTTGTCACGCTTATATGCTGCCGGCAGATAAGGGCCAGAAGGTTATGTTGAATTTGTCTAAACAATCACTCACAGAGATACAGATCGATTAATTATAGACTTGTCAAGATTCACATACCTAAATTATTGCATGTTGATGTGCAAATGTTATCAGTGGACCTGCTTTTTGGTTCCCTTTGTGGGGATGAAGTCAAAATCTTGTACTTAGCTGCCTGATTATTGGTCTCACAAATTACTTTGTGTTCTACTTCACTCTGTAACTGTTGCAGTTAATGAACAATACTATGTTCAATCGTTAAGAGTGTACTCCTCCGTGATAGTTTGGTTCCATTGCAGCACCCAGTTAGTTTTCTTGCACGTCTATACTTTCATGTGCTATCCATTTCCAGCATTATATGGTAAAATGGGCTCTAAGAAAAGGAATATCAACGGCCAGGTTCAACTTCAGTAGCCTCCTAATGTTTACTTTGAATGTCTTGTCTTTTTCTTTATCGAAGGCTTAAATTGATTTACCTACATTAACGCTTGCCTGGGCTTTCAGAGTCTGAACTGCCAAGGGGAGCAATTCTTTCAAGTTTTTTTACGTATTTGTGCTGTTTCATCAACTGCTTCTTGGTTGTTATTAAAATTAGCTCTAAACTTTTAGTCTCCTGAATTAATCAATCAAGAGTGAGCATAATCTAATTTTTTTTTTATGTTGAGAGTATGGAAGCCGAGGATTTCTCTCCATGGATTTGAAAAGTTTCCTAACCATGCTTAGACCTGGCGGAACTGTTTAGCTCATATTTGGGAAATGAAGCTTCATCAGCCTGCTTTCATCTTTTAGGCACTTCAGGTGGGTGTTCATGTCTAATCAGAAGTTTGCTACTGGCTAGACCTGCTTGATATATTTTCACCAGTCTGGATTGACATCAAAGATGTTTACTGATTGATTGGGAATAACAACTGTGAAGAAAAGGAGTATAGCCAACTTCGTTTTTTTGCTCTAATTCTTCTGCAAAGGCCCACTTTGCTCCTGTTTTGTCTCAATAATTCTATGCTGGACATTAGGTTTCCTCTGTTTCATTCAAGTCATCCTCTTTTGCCACCAAGGATTTAATTCACAGGTTTATTTCTATGAAGCTTTGCGTCTGATTACTCTAACTTCTGTTGCTAAAATTTTGTTCCTAGACCCGACGGATCCATTTGGATTTTGGCACTTTTAACTTATGCAAAACTATATTCTTACGTATGGGATCACATGATCCAATGAGAAGGTTTCTGGAGGATAAATTGTTGATGAATTTCACTTAGGACAATGCTGCTTCTCTTGCATTCGTTGAGTGAGATATTTTTAAGAAACTTAAATAGCAAAAACTTGTCAAAACTTTCAATGAAGGAAATCCTACTTATCCAGTTAGATTCCCAAGTAATCTCAGAAGAACATAGAGTATTCCTCATTTAGCACATAAGATGGGATGCTGACAGGTGGCATTCATTTTGTATTCTCGGATGCTTCACCTCTCAACTTTTTGTGAGGATGTTGTGAGGGAGCTTAAACATGCTCCTGATATCACGATCCGTTTTTTTCCTACTTTTCTCCACGGACAGAAAATGAGAGATTAGGTCGCCTAGACACAGAACGGAAGCACATTATTTCCTTGGCAGCGAAAGCTAAGTCATTTGTTTGATTGAGCATTGGATGTACTTACCAGCTTCTCATATCAATGGGGAAATGATGATCTTCTCTATCCTTTGATAAGCTCTGCTCTGAGTCTTCAAGTTTCTTTTTGCTCTACCGTCATCGTCCTGATTTGCATTTTTGAACTATATGTCTTGACTGTGAGCTTCGACAGTTGCGTCACTGTGCTGTGCAGAAGATACTGGAAGCTGCCGATGCTTTATTCTTTTCCTTCTTGTGAGACTGGCTACATCAGCTGGTGACAACGGGTAGTTTGCTTCCGCTGCTGGGAATGTGTCTGCTTTGTTCTCCTGTGATGAAAGTCTCTGAACAGATAGATTATTTTGGGATGCATGTGTGTTTGCCTTTTGTTCTCCTTCTGGAGCATTAGTGTTGCTGTCTTCCAGTTGCTTATCTAGTTCTGGTGGGCCTACAGGCAAAAACTTTCCTGCATTCTGGTTTTTGATGTAATCAGAACTGGTGCGGTAATTATTGGTCTCTGTCTCTGCCGGAGATACTGTTCTGTGTTGCTTTCTAAAATGACTGGATTCTCCGGCTTGCATTTTCATGGTTCTGACTTCATTGGAAGTCAGAACCATGAAAATGCAAGCCGGAGAATCCAGTCATTTTAGAAAGCAACACAGAACAGTATCTCCGCAGAGACAGAGACCAATAATTACCGCACCAGTTCTGATTACATCAAAAACCAGAATGCAGGAAAGTTTTTGCCTGTAGGCCCACCAGAACTAGATAAGCAACTGGAAGACAGCACACTAATGCTCCAGAAGGAGAACAAAAGGCAAACACACATGCATCCCAAAATAATCTATCTGTTCAGAGACTTTCATCACAGGAGAACAAAGCAGACACATTCCCAGCAGCGGAAGCAAACTACCCGTTGTCACCAGCTGATGTAGCCAGTCTCACAAGAAGGAAAGAATAAAGCATCGGCAGCTTCCAGTATCTTCTGCACAGCACAGTGACGCAACTGTCGAAGCTCACAGTCAAGACATATAGTTCAAAAATGCAAATCAGGACGATGACGGTAGAGCAAAAAGAAACTTGAAGACTCAGAGCAGAGCTTATCAAAGGATAGAGAAGATCATCATTTCCCCATTGATATGAGAAGCTGGTAAGTACATCCAATGCTCAATCAAACAAATGACTTAGCTTTCGCTGCCAAGGAAATAATGTGCTTCCGTTCTGTGTCTAGGCGACCTAATCTCTCATTTTCTGTCCGTGGAGAAAAGTAGGAAAAAACGGATCGTGATATCAGGAGCATGTTTAAGCTCCTCACAACATCCTCACAAAAAGTTGAGAGGTGAAGCATCCGAGAATACAAAATGAATGCCACCTGTCAGCATCCCATCTTATGTGCTAAATGAGGAATACTCTATGTTCTTCTGAGATTACTTGGGAATCTAACTGGATAAGTAGGATTTTCCTTCATTGAAAGTTTTGACAAGTTTTTGCTATTTAAGTTTCTTAAAAATATCTCACTCAACGAATGCAAGAGAAGCAGCATTGTCCTAAGTGAAATTCATCAACAATTTATCCTCCAGAAACCTTCTCATTGGATCATGTGATCCCATACGTAAGAATATAGTTTTGCATAAGTTAAAAGTGCCAAAATTCCAAATGGATCCGTCGGGTCTAGGAACAAAATTTTAGCAACAGAAGTTAGAGTAATCAGACGCAAAGCTTCATAGAAATAAACCTGTGAATTAAATCCTTGGTGGCAAAGAGGATGACTTGAATGAAACAGAGGAAACCTAATGTCCAGCATAGAATTATTGAGACAAACAGGAGCAAAGTGGGCCTTTGCAGAAGAATTAGAGCAAAAAAACGAAGTTGGCTATACTCCTTTTCTTCACAGTTGTTATTCCCAATCAATCAGTAAACATCTTTGATGTCAATCCAGACTGGTGAAAATATATCAAGCAGGTCTAGCCAGTAGCAAACTTCTGATTAGACATGAACACCCACCTGAAGTGCCTAAAGATGAAAGCAGGCTGATGAAGCTTCATTTCCCAATATGAGCTAAACAGTTCCGCCAGGTCTAAGCATGGTTAGGAAACTTTTCAAATCCATGGAGAGAAATCCTCGGCTTCCATACTCTCAACATAAAAAAAAATTAGATTATGCTCACTCTTGATTGATTAATTCAGGAGACTAAAAGTTTAGAGCTAATTTTAATAACAACCAAGAAGCAGTTGATGAAACAGCACAAATACGTAAAAAAACTTGAAAGAATTGCTCCCCTTGGCAGTTCAGACTCTGAAAGCCCAGGCAAGCGTTAATGTAGGTAAATCAATTTAAGCCTTCGATAAGAAAAAGACAAGACATTCAAAGTAAACATTAGGAGGCTACTGAAGTTGAACCTGGCCGTTGATATTCCTTTTCTTAGAGCCCATTTTACCATATAATGCTGGAAATGGATAGCACATGAAAGTATAGACGTGCAAGAAAACTAACTGGGTGCTGCAATGGAACCAAACTATCACGGAGGAGTACACTCTTAACGATTGAACATAGTATTGTTCATTAACTGCAACAGTTACAGAGTGAAGTAGAACACAAAGTAATTTGTGAGACCAATAATCAGGCAGCTAAGTACAAGATTTTGACTTCATCCCCCACAAAGGGAACCAAAAGCAGGTCCACTGATAACATTTGCACATCAACATGCAATAATTTAGGTATGTGAATCTTGACAAGTCTATAATTAATCGATCTGTATCTCTGTGAGTGATTGTTTAGACAAATTCAACATAACCTTCTGGCCCTTATCTGCCGGCAGCATATAAGCGTTGACAAGTTCTTCCTTGATCATGATAGCATAGAAGCTGCAAAAACACTTTGTACTATCGGTGTGCTCATACCCTTATAAAATCTTCTGCACCCCTTCATAATGGATCATTTTAATGATCCCATCAATGTACCTGTAGAAATTAGGATGAAGATGAGTACTTACACCAAATAAAAAGAAGGCCGCTCGAACAATTGCAGTGGTCATGTCCATATACCAAATACACGTTAGAATGATGATGCTCATAACAGATTGATCGGCGCAGGAACAGCAAACCAAATGTGCTGAATTACTTTGACATTCACAAAGAAAAAGGTTTTGGCTACAATTTAAAGCCACAGTTTTGGCTGCAATTTAAAACCAGAACAGCATTCACTTCACAATTGTTTCTCCCTGTTCAAACTTTCGCATCTGCCACCAATTTTCTAGCTTTGAAAATTCTAGCCCAGGACCTCTACCATCTAAAATAGGATCCAAGGCCATCAATTATCCACAGCATGATCAAAATGACTTGCGACAGATCATTGACTTGTTCATCAGCTAACTGCAAACTATCTGATTCGCTAGTGATCTTACAGGCAAGCCTAGGGGAAATTAAAAGATTACGAGTCAAGTAATAGCAAAGTAGTTAGCTTTTACTAGGACCATGAATCAGGAAAAATTCAAAACCCAAAACATCGTGGAAGAGAGTATAGGTGTGAATGTACACAGACTGCATATCTGATCTTATCAACAGTGTCTGTCAGTATAGGTGTGAATGTTCACAGTGCTAGTGATCTTACTTTTAGGTCCTCTGCATTTCCACATCCCTCGCCGCGGCCTCTTGCATCTGCGCATCCCTCGGCACGGACCTCCACTTGATGAATTTCCCAAACAACTGTCCGATCTCTTCCAACTTCCGCCCCTTTGTCTCTGGCATAACCATATATAAAGGCACCCATCCGAGAATCGCAATCCCTGCGAATAAGATGGCAGCCCCACCAAGGGTGATCGCCTTGTAGATCTGTAAATACGTCAGCGATAATCCTATTTTCACTGCATTTTTAACGCCAACGCCGATTGCGTACCCTTGCGCATGCAACCTCGGTGGAAAGATTTCCGAGCAGTATACTCCCGTGATCGGCCCCAGCCCAATGGAGTAGGAGATCATGTAGAAAATCACTGAGATAAAGGACATGTCCACTGCCCACGAGAGCTTCTTGTGGCTGTGGTGGTCGATGAGGATGAAGAACACCGCGAGAGACACTAGCCATAAGACCATCCCGCCGATGCTACTCAGTAATAATGGGCGCCGCCCGACCCGATCAACAAGGAAGGTGGCGAAGAGGACGACCACTATCTTCACCATGTCAATTGTCGTGTTCGCAAGGAGTTTTCCGAAGCTTGTGGTGATGCGGAGCCTCTCGAAAATCTGAGGGCTGTAGAGCAGCAGAGTCTCGATGCCACATGCCTGCTGGAGGAACTGAATCACAACGGCGCAGATGAGCAGGTGGAAGATGGACCGGGTTGGGTAAAAGATATCCCGCCATACGCTGGTGTTCTGGTCGGCATTGGTGACATTGTCAGCATTGCCCTCCTCAGATACGCCGGTAGCCTTCTTGATGTCATCCAGCCACAGCGCAGCCTCCTCCGTCGAGTTGGAGATCTTGGAGACAATTTGGTTCGCCTCGTCCGGGCGGCCTTGCATGAGGAGCCACTGGGGAGATTCTGGGATGGCAAAAACAGTGAAGGCAAGAACCACCGAGGGGATTGCTCCCACGAAAACCATCAAACGCCACCCAAGATTGAGGCGGAGCTTGGAGAAGCAATAATTGGAGAGATTGCCAAGCAAAGTGCCAAAGCTGAGGAACACCTGAACCAATGAAAGGACAAAAGTGATGACATAAATGGTGAAAAAGATGCCTCAAAATTAGGTGAAAAATTACCAAAAAGTTCTACACCTATTGCAATTGTGTGTCGATTCAGTTTTTTTTTTTTTTTTTTTTTGCACGAGAACGTCATCCGTTTTACATGGCGCCACGAGCACTGACGTGGAGCATTTTTACAATTAATATTTCTTTTTCTTTTTTTTCTTTTTCTTTGTCGTCGGCAAGGTCACCAATGACCCTTACCCTCGCTAGATCTGGCGATGCACGACCTTGCCGACCACAATGAAAAAAAAGAAAATAAAAACGATAACAAAAAATTCAAAAATCACACAAGAAAAATTATGTACGTCAGTGTCAGTAGTGCCATGTAGGATGATTAGTGTTCACATTAATGTTTTTTGACCAAAATTGACTAAATAGACTAAATTGGCAAAAGATTTAGGACTCAATTGGCAAAAAAAAAAGATTTATGAGTAAATTGGCACAATTGCAATAGGTATAAGACTTTTTTGGTAAGTTTTCCAAACTTAGGCAAAAAAAAAAAAGGGATGAAAGTGAATGAGTACCTCAGGAAAGGAGATGAAGACACCACGGGAGAAGGTAGGGGAGATTTCAGCAACATAGACGGGGGCAATCATGCCTGCAAAGCCAGCGCCGAGGTTGGCGAAGGAGCGGCCCACCAGGAAGACGGCATAGTTGCTGGTGGAGCCCATAATGATTGGCCCGAGGAAGAACAAGGCCCCCGCCGTCATAATCGTCCAACGGCGGCCGAAGCAATCTGAGATCAATCTCGCCGATGCCAACCCGAGGAGCGTGAACACACCAAGGCTTCCCGTCAAGAACTGGAAATGCGCGTCGGATATTTTCAAGTCCATCTTTATATATGTTGCCGCCCCGCTCATCACTGCTTGGTCTGCCAAATTCAGAAAATAATAATGAGAAACCTTATTTATCATTACAATGTTCACCCGTAAATTGGAATCAAATACAAGAAATTGGAAACATAAAAATAAGAAAATTCCATGCACTTTTTTGCTCCCTTTTTCTGTGAATCCTAATAGATATGATTATAAGAAAAGAATGATGTGAAAAATAAGTGCGATGGACACTACTCAAATTAATTTGCTTTGCTTTAAAAAAAACACGTGAGGAAAAAAGTGATGATATTCGAAATTGAGGAATAGTATTTTTTTAAAAAAATCATTTAATGTATTAAAAACCTACTGTGCTAGATCTATCATTGTTATCGGTAATGAAGCCAGATAAAAAGAGTGAAATGACTAAGATATAACCTAATTATTGTTATCATTTTTATTTTGCAACAGAATTAAGTTGTAAGAGATTGATGCATTGCATGGAATCAAAGGACGTCCATGCAATCATGAAGTTCCTTTTTGATGAAAAATCAGAGGACATCCATGAAGTTCTGTCTTTACTTTCTTTTTTTAACTTCAAAGCTATTTTGCAAATACCTACACCAAAATACTAAACTAGCGGTTACACCTTGAGCCAAAGAGTCATTTCCCCAAAGCTCAAGCTCAACCAAATGCAGACTTCATGACGACCAAGGTGAGTCTTCGTACACTTCACGATATCGAACAAGAGAGAGATGACTAACCATAAGCTAGCGAAACGGTGATGTAGAGGCAGTACTGTGCAGCACAAGGCGTACTTGTTTTGAAGCAGTCTCGCCAATGGATTCAAGTGCTCGATCGTTCCTTGTCTAGCAATGACAAAATGAATAAAGATGAGCTACCGCACCCTTATTTGCCTAGCAGTGACAAATGCAGCTTTCAAATAACTTTAGTAAAATAGCAGGGCACTTGAATCAGCCAAGCGAATTTCAACTTGAATAGCTCTTTGAGAGATTTTAAGTTATTTCTTAGGGCACATGCTTTTTATAGTGTCCCTGGAAGTTGAAGTAGAAAATAGAAATTTTAGGATGGGCAAGGAAATTCACACACACCAAGCTTCAAAAGAAAAGGCATGATACAAGAATACCATAGGAAATTTCATAGGTTACGATATTCACATCACTAAATTTACACTAGCAGTGAACAATTAAGAAGTTGTGACTTAAGGCTAGGGTTTTCTTGGCATCGGCCTCCACAAAATCCCTCCACAAAAATTGACATCATGAAACCTTGGACATCGCCTCAGAAGTGTGTGACTTAAGGCTAGGGTTTCTTGGTGTCGTTCGATTCTTAAGATAGATAATGTAGTGATCAGAGGACCTTGTAAATGACTGTCACTCTTACTCGAAGGCTTAATCGGCTAATAACGAAGCGAAAAGAGTCACTATCGATGGATGTAAATGACTTTCTGATGACAAGACAGGTAATATGTTAGTTACATGATATCTGGGTTCTAAAGATCGAACCTAAGTACACTTAAGTGAAGTGAGAGTGCGTAAGTGGATCGTGTAAGAGTTTGCTATATATATTTAGTATATCCATTTTCAAGTTCGGTTTTTTATGGCTAGCATTTACGGTAGTGAAAATGTCGCTCATCAGAAGAGCCTTGTATATAAGACGTATTGTATGATTGAGAGTACCATTTTGTCTGCTTAAACATTTGAAGCAATTGACCGAGCATTTCAATGTACTTGGATTAAACAGATTATTTCTTGGATATCACTACCTTGCTTTCCTAATCCCTGTTATACTACCTAGATCCATGGAACTTGATGTGCTAGACCTTTTTAATTTCTACTCAAATGATCTCCTTTCATAGAAATAAGAGCGAGATGTGAAAACAAACCTGTTGGCGATGATCATCAGTAGATTTGCTTTGGGTTCAGTCGTTTGTGACTGGAGAACGTTCACTGCCATCGTGGATCACATTGAGATACCGACGCTTCTTTGCTTCGTCTTCCTCCACGGCTATCTTCGCCTGCTCTACACTTCTTCCCTGCCTACTCTCTTCTTCTTTTTAAATCTTGTAATAGAAATGTTCTATAACTCTCATCTCACCAAAAGGCTTCCCTTCCCCCTCGTATTCTTCTTCTCCATTCAAATAGCCATATATAGGGATGTGCCGGAAACTCTCAGTCTCCACATGATGACAGGGTCCTCACCGAGAAGCGGTTTTTCGGCTTT
>JAGVVM010009800.1:0-15241 GCA_019149425.1 Psidium friedrichsthalianum | reverse complement strand
CCTACCGGCCGACCCGATCCATGCCGACGCCTAATCGGTGACTGCAACAAAAATCCGACCAAACAAGAGCCACCTTGTCCGACGACGAAACGCTTACCGACATACCAATCAATTGCGTCACCACATTTACAATAGTTGCTTATACTCCTACATTGATTGCAACAAACCCCCTCTAAACTACTAAATCAAAAGATCAGGACCCCGATCAAATTGACTAATGTTTTTCATCATGTTTTCCTTCCAATGTCTCACATAATTCCTCAAAAAAAATGTGAATATAAGTTCACCACCGAAATTACTCTACTAGTTAATGACAATCATATGTCAGTGATTTTTGAGCCAAATTGCCGCGCCCGAAATTTGCCCCAATTCCTCAAAAGTTTATAACTAAACTAGACAATTGAAAAATTCCCTAAAAGTTTAAGACTGAATTGACTGGGCACAATAGATTAGAACTTTTTGAACAATCATCCTCGGGACATATCAATATATGAATTAAAAGAGAACGAAACCTTGGTGACGTTGCAAACACCGCCCACAGCCGTTGACACTGGTGTAGGGATAGTCAAATTCTGAATCGATGCCGCCATTGTTGATGACCACTCTTGAAGCCATAGTCCAGTAGCCGCCATCGCATCCGTCGTTGTGGTGTCGCAGTCCACGAGCTCTTGCTCCGAAAGGCTGATCAGGTTCCCCGTTTTGAGGGCATTGATTCCTTCCATGGCTCCGGTCGAAGAGAATGCCCAGCAACTTCCTATGATCATGGACCAAGTGCAGCAATCATTCGACATCGTACTATTCAATAGAAACCCAAAAACACAAGATCAACACACAACATTGAATAGTTCATACGCGCCACAGGCGATTTTGAAGCTCAGTCTTTCTTTCCTGGTTGATCGGCAAATTTTCTCACCATCGTTGCTCGCATTTAAGTGGAATTTTTTCAAGTAATATTTTGATTTTGATTTTTTTTATAATTTTTTCTTTTTTCTTTTTTTTCTTTAGTTTTCTCTCCTCCTCCGCTTAGGGCGACGAGGGTTGCAGGACGTCCTCACCGGCCTTGCCTGTGCTCGACGAGGGTTGGCTGACAATCCTCAGCGGCCCTAAGCATAGGGGGAAAGAATAACCAAAGAAAATAATAATAATAATAATAACAAGAATTATAGAACAGTTCAAAAAAAATATTATTAAAAAAAAGTCTATGTCGGCCTTGTAGTGCCATATTAGCTTAACACTGATCAGCTAAAATTATCTGAATGAACTAAATTAGCATAAATATAAAAAAAAATTATAACTAAATTGAATAAATTATGACTAAATTGATATAATTATAATAAATTTAACGCGTTTTTTCCTTCTCTTGAAGGCCAAACCCTACGAGCTTACCTAATGTTCTTGCAATGTAGCGATTGGGTTAAAAACTGGCCACGTTTATCATGTAGTTCCCGACAACAACAAGGGCCCATTGTTCATTTTATGGGGTCGTGTAAAACCTGATCTGATGATGTTGAACCTAACGGTCTTACCTCCTTATATTTGACCAAACCAATAATATAAGACAAAGGAGAATTTCTAGCGGTCAAGTCAATGGCAGAGGTCACGTACATGCAGACCATGCTCTTTAGTCTCAGTATCTCACTTGCCACCATGGAAGCAAAATCGACCATAAAAATTCTATTGCATGTTCAAGCATAATTAAGCTTAATATTAAGCTAACGTGACGATTAATCTGAATCAGGTGGATTCAAATCTTAGACTTAGATACAGTTTGAAAACAAATTAGACTCGGTGTCTGTCCGACGTCATGCATGCTCATGTTATTAGGATGGTGAGGTGAGCAAAGCAAACTTGTGGCATTGGAACCAACACGGCCAATTGTGGGTCATATGATTTTGAATAGTCCGAGCCAGATGGAATACAAATCTAAAACTTTAGATACAATTTGAAACTAAATTAGACTCGGTGTCTGTCTAATGTTTCACGTGCTCATATTACAGGGACAATGAAGTGAGCAAGGTAAATTGCGGCATCGAAATCATCACAGTCAATTGCAGGTCATATTGGTTCTCGATATATAAAACGACTCGATATAAATGAATAAAACGAGAAGATAGATAAGATACGTTCCAATAATTTGTTATGTCAAACTTAGATATTAGTAAAATGCATCCCAAAATCAGTGGGTCAGAGAGATATACCACATTCTCCTTGGTCCTCACACCCGGTGACAACGCCATAGTTCCTCCAATCCAAAGAATATGGTGCCTCGCACGACTCCACTCCCTTCCTCTTGTTTCCTCCTCAAGCTCTCTCTTTTGGCCTTCCACTTTTGGTTGACCGACTTCTTCACTTTGGACAAGTAGAGTTGCTTGAACTCCTCGTTGCTCAAGTCGGCAAACTTGTTCAGCCCCACACCATGCCTCTTGCCCTTCCGACTTCTCTCATCACGTATCCAAGTTCCTCTGAAGTCCTCGAGCCGCTTCTCGGCCTCTGCCGCGTGCTCATACACCTTCTTGTGCTTGCCTTCCATCTCTGGAAGAGCTCAGCGACTTGTTCGTCCGAAACGGCGTCATTTGGGCTCTGCCATGGCCGATGATCGAGTACTCGATGGGGAGAGAAGCGTGCGACAGGGACAGACATGCGAGTGGAGCGAAGAGAGGAAGGCAAGGCGTAGTTGATGATGAGTTTTGGAGGAGAACATGATGTTCATTCAACTGGGAATTGAGAGAATAGGGTTTAACTTGGTGTGAGAGCTGGTCTCTCTCCCTTTCGCATAGGGCTTGCTTATAAGATGGGATTCCCAACATTGCCGACCAGTCAGCTCAACAACTTCTTCTTCTTCTTTTCTTTTTTCTTTTTCTTTTCCCTATTCGTGCTTCGCTATTCCATTAAATTAACCCTAAATCTATTTTACTGTGATAAGGACTTTTGATTATATATATATATATATATATATATATATATATATATATATATATAAAAATAAGAGACTCCTTTGGAGCTGTATGATAAATCGAAATTTGACTTTTTAAATATCGAAATATATATTTCTCTTTGCACCTTTATCGATCATTCCATGTGAGTGATTCGACTAAGACATGTCAAATTCATCGAAAACATCGAAATATATATGGAGATTACAACTTTACATATATTTACGTACTGTAAATTTTGAAAATACAGTGCTTGCTTTCCACCCAAAGGGGAAAAAGGGAATTTGTAACATTGGGCTAACAATTGGACCCCCATATAAAACTGTGTATTTTCATATTTTTCACTTGTCGAATCGAAAAAGGAATTGGCAGCAACGATGAAGCCTAATTGAAGCAGTGCGTCACTCCAACATATATGATGAAGCTTATATCATGGGTGTACATCACAATCTCTGCATATCGAGCTTAAACTGTAAGTTCAGTTGGCATACATCACAATCTCTGCATATCAAGCGCAACTTTTGTTGATGGGTCCTGACTAGGGAGTTAAGTGGGATAGAAATCTAACAGTCCAATCAACTACCCTCTCTCAAACCACCCCTGCCCCTCACACACACACACAGATATTGTAATTAGGTTTAAAAAGAACATTATGGAGTCAATAATAGTATGTACATGATGTTGTACTGTATTTTGGGAAGATATGGTATAAACTTAATATACAAAAAAGCGTGATGGATAGAACGAGACATCACATTAAAGTGCATTTAATGATATATCATTGTGATTGATTTGACAATGTATAATAAGTTCACTAAAACAATTTGTCAAGCTTGATTTTTTTTTCTCGAAATAAATCAATTTAATTGGATTAAAAAACAGAGATCGTTTGCTCAAGTTGTAGATCCAATAATTGCATTTTGAGGTCAGACCGGAGCAAACTATTCAGTAGAAAGCTATTTATGAAAGAGAATAACTTGGAAACTAGGAAAAGGAAAATGATTTTTAAGTGAAGTAAGATTAAGAACAAATTCACATTGGATTGCACCTCTGAAACTATTTCTATTGCGAAAGACGAGGAACTTCGTAGGAAGGAGAGAGAGACAGAAGAGGGGGGGATGTGTATGGCAAGGCTAACCTGCAGGATTGGTGAATCACCTATCCGATCCTTCCAATTATGTGCCAACTAATCAAAGTTAAAGCCATTTGCACCGGCCAAAAGCCTAGACTTAACCGGTTCATGGAGTTGGCAAAGGATTCTATAGGCCTCAAGACAATCTGTTCTTCATGTCCATGCCGTTAGAATATCAAAAAATTTAAGGTTGATTTATAGAATATTAAGTGATACAACAAATTATTAGTAGGTATAGAACATCACTCACTTATCAAAACGAGGACTTTTTGCTACAAAATTATTTATACCAGCTTTAAAACTAGTCCTAGTATATTAGCATTACTCGATAGGAAAATATCTTGGGGATTTTGAGATTTACCGCCAATAGACTCTCACAAAAAGAAGAAAGAATAATAACCCCAAAAAAGTCTTTTCAAGGTTGACATTTTTATTCAGAACATCTCTCGGCCGACCTATATTATAAAGATTGTTGGTTGGTCAAGGATTATGCACCTAAGGTTCATGGCTAAATAGGGCAGACCCTCCCAAATCTAAGAGCTTGTAAGTTTATTAAAACTCAACACCCAATTAATTACACTGTACAAAACACAATTGTGAAATATAGGCGCAACCCCGGCATTCTCTTTGGGTTGGTGCTAGCCTGGGGCTCCTTTCGGCTGATATCTATTCGATAGCGGCGGCGTCAAAAAACCGTTGAGATCCTCTAAAATTACTCAAATGTTATAAAAGGGTCCAATACCTAATTTTACATGATAGGAATGAATCATCTCTTTACCTATAAGAAAAGCCTCTCGCTAAAATGGAGGCAAAACCTAGGACAGAGTTAGCACACTAAACATAGAATCTCATTGACAAGTAAGCTGTCTAGGCTTTTGTTTATGGCACTGTTATGTTTGAGTACATTATCAATTGGACTTATATAATTTGAACGTGCGGAGCTCAAGATCCACTAGTATTTTGTATTTCTTCTTGGTAAATTGGGATTAGCGTCAACACAATCAGAAGTTTCTTCCCTTCCACTTTCTGAACTGAGTAGAAAATCCATCTCGTGCAGCAGATAATAAGCAGAAAGTACAACCTTAATTTGGTAAGGGCAGAATTTGGACAGGTACAACTCCCGTTCAACTTACATGAATCGTCAGTGATGAACAAATCTATGCGGAGAAAAAGCTTCGAATAAGGTGCAGACATGAGGAAAATTAGGTGGGAAGTGAAAAGGTTTTGATTTCCAGCGTCACAGCTTTATCAGTAAGTAGGTGAGTATCGTATAGGGAGAGAGGATGTGGTTTTTGTAGTCAAATCAAATGGGAACGTCACTTGCTGCGTTCTTTTGCAAATAGACAATGCGCTTCAGGTCTGCACCTCACCAAAATGACTTTCTTCAGCTTTTCCATTATAAAGGAAATTTGGCATAGAAGTGGCGCTTAGTAGCTTAAATGCCTGTTATAAAATAGGGTAGGGAAAGTGACACAAACAGTCTCTGAATTATGTGTAATATGATCTCTGAACTTTTAATTTGTTTAATGGTCCATAAACTGTAACTTGATGTGCAGTATGATCAATAAGCTTTTAATTTATTCAATATGATCCTTGAACTTTAATCCAATGTGTAATTTGGTCCCTGGATATTTACTTTTTTAATCCACGTATATCACTTTTGGTACATGTTCATTTTAGTCCATGGATCATATGAAAATGTTCAATGTTGTTACTGATCTCAAATTACTAGAAGTACTATACTGAACATTATTTTATAGTTCGAGCGCTGCATTGAACATGTACCAAACGGTTGAAGGACCACATTGAGTAAATTAAAAGTTCGGTGATCACATTGCACATTGGACCAACGATCAGGTACCATTTTTGTCCTCATCCCAATAAGAAATTCTTGGATCGATGAGTCTAACATGAGTGAGATGACTATTTTTCTATGGACACAGATGCCGATAATGAAAACATGTCTCAGATTTCGATTTTGTCATGAGAATCGCAAAATTGGAGAAGAAAGAAATGATCGGTGTTACAATGTTAAACTGGCCATGGACACATCTACAGCGAGGGGTAAGTGTGAGTTGAGCTCGAAGCTATTAACCAGTAGTTCGAGCTCAACTTGATAATTACTCAAAACTGACTTGCCTAATTTTTAGTCGAGCACGAGTTCGAGGAACTTGAGTATTTTGTTGAGTCGAGCTCAAGTGCCAATACCTAGCTTGGGAAATCAGGGAACCTAATACAGTTTTCATTACTTCATTAAAAAGTGCATCCCATTTACACAAAAACACACAGAAGTTTTTGAAATTAGATATTGTGCCATCACATTAATAAATGCGAGAAAAATATCCGAGCCTATTAACCGTGAGATTGAGCACGTATATCACTATATTTTAGTTGAGTCGAGCCCGAGTATTTGAATTTTCAATTCAAGTCGAGCTCAAGCCCAAATTTTGAAACTCAATCGAGCTCGAGTCGAGTTTCTAATACCAAGTAAGCAAATCGAGTCGAGCTCTAGGCTTCACACTGTATCGAGTCGACTCAATTGCACCCTTGATTTTGGTACAGTGTGGGCTTTTCGGGCAAAGCTAAGAACAACATCCATTAGGACTGTGACTGCGGAAAACGTCTCTGCAACTGCACAAGAGAGCAAGCAATGTGTTCAATTCATTGCAACGACTGCTTCAGCAACTAGGGCAGAGCATTCATGTTCTGTGCGGTTAAAGGATTTGAATGAGTAGCGAGGACCCCCAAAAACAACAAGGGTTTAACCGTCGTATATTCTTTGTTATTTTTCTTCTTCCCCATTTTCTGCAAAAAGGAGTTACTGATACAGCTTTAGCCTCTTATAGTTACCACAGAGACCAATTGGTTCGAAGTTCGAACCGAGAAGCCGTGGTATCTCCAGCAATTTCAGGACGATGATTGGGTCATCGTATTCTGCAACTCTTCCTCACAGAGAGATTAGCAAATTCATCTTAGTTATTACTGCAACCAGACGTCGTTGGCTGCTCTAGGTTCGGAGTTCAACCGATGCATACTAGCTACCAACGAGAGAGACATACAAATAGAACGATCATAATCCGAGCAATCCACATTAGCATTACATAGTACATAAGTCTACGGTCTCTTAAAAGAAAAGGAACAAAGAATCATCTACCAAAAATTCAGAATGAAGGATCAGATCGCATCTCAAGCCCTGAGATTCTGACTAATAAAGTTCCAGGCTTGGAGCTAAACATAAAGCTGTTCCTGCGAATTGCCACCTTCATTGCTCATCACAAAAGGGAAAATGACGGGATATCCGAAACCTTAAGATTCAGCGATGTGATATGGTCTATGGAAATTCTTGATCGACACTGAAAATTGACGTGTTTCGTCGAAGCAGACATGGTGCCATAACCAGAGTTGATTTTCTGGAAATAATTACAAAAACCGACGGCCACTAAGAGAATGAATTACTTCCCCAGGACAGCAAACATCTCTGAACTTTCTCAGACAGTATCAGCATAATTTTCAGATGCATTTCCCACAAGGGGTCATTCACTGAATTTACTTGGACATCCCAACAGAATCCTTTTGAATCATTCAGCTAATGATTCTCCCCTGATCAAATTCTTCGGGTGCAAAACAGGAAGTTGACTTTGATAAGTGAAAACAAGTGCAGTGCAATACCACCAGAAAAAAACAACCCTAAGGAACCTATTTACTTCACAAGGATAAAACTAACCAAAACTTTTGTTCCTTGCATTCGGTAGAGTTTTCATCTTCTGGACACATACTACAAGACCAGTAGATGAATGTCCTTATCCACAAAACCCAGCAATCAAATGTAACGAACAAAAGCATGAGTTACTATAATACCTTTTCCCGTGGGTTAAATAAATCTGTTGAAATTAGGCACCAAAAAGTCTCTTGACAGTATATACCATCCACTAGTCACAGACAGGCCTTTTAAGATTTGAACCTGTAGACAATGAATAGAAATTTTTTTTTTTTCAACTCTCTTAAACTTGCTAATGCGTCTTAACTGTGGATCTTCTGTGACCCTGAGGGAATACCAGTGACATCATTCACAGGAAAGAATTATAAACATGAAACAAGAAAGACCGGCCAAAAACGAAGCAAATCTAGATATGGACTCAATATGAGGGAAAAAGAGACTACTTAGAAATAGCAAAGTGAAAAAAGGTTTAATCAGCTTCCAAAGTCATTTATGGTAAGTTAAACTTATGATCATATGCTTTAGGCTTTGGACACAATAATAGAACAGGATCAGAATCAGGCAACACAGTTCAAAAACCTAAGTAACGAATAATAACTGACTCCATTCTGAATAACCCCAGGTCATCAATTTGCTAGGAAAATACCAACATAAATCACTGGTCAACCTCCACTCATTCTGTGTCTGATTTACATGATTAGAACCTGAAAACAATTCTCGACTGACCCAACATGGATACAATTGATGCTAAAGAACAAAAAAACAGCAAATGAGTCCGGCTTCACTAATCTTAAAAGTCAGAAAGAGTCTGTATAATGCCCGATAGAATCATCAAAAACCTGATAAGCAATTACCAGCTCTTCAGGAGCTAAAAAACGCATGTGCATATCACTGAATAAAAAAGCACCAACTACCACAGCTACCCGACCACACATAATTCACATCTGAACAAAACTTGCAGACCTGACTAGATATAACTTGCTTAACTTGATTTTAGCTCACAGCTCATTCACATCACTTCATCACAAGCTGCTAAGTAAGCTTAACATCAAAACTTGGACCAACTTTCAGATACTGATAACAGCTTGATACAGAGAGAACTTTCTAGATTTCAATTTCTTGGACCATCCCCATAGTATTGTTCTTAACTAGAGGGTCAAAAACTTGCACTACGAAGGCAGAAACTAACCTATGACAAGCCACAAATATAGCTTTTGTTGCTCCGTGGTGAAAAACAGTGACTGTGAACTTAAGAAGTGCCAAAAGAATGTTGCAATACCAAGCAAAGGAACTGGTAAATGAAACTTGAGTTTACTCTCACCACAAGAAGAAAAAACAGTTAAACGGCATTCTTTTGTTAGCCTGACAAAAACTCTGTGGAACAGACATTACTTTAACTATAGCCATCGCATTTATATCCATACTAGAAGACTGTATTAGTTAGTTTAAACACTATTTCAAATGAAAACAGGACAATTGTTGTGTGCTGCTATAACATTTACAACGAATAAGCACTTCATTATGATATGCAAGTTCAAGCTAAGATTTTTCCTGTGTTCTCAATTTAATTATGTAGGCTACTTCTTCATTAGTTATTCTTATTTGTCAAGATGAACAGCAAAACAAGCAATACAGATGCCCACACTGCCAGACTGAAGACGTCAAAAGGACCATCATATTTGTATCGCACTTTTGAGTTCGACACTTCAAAAATATGCTTCCAAGTACTTGAAAAACCACAATAAAACCAGCTCAAAAAGGGTATACAAGAAAAATAAAATAAGAACTTTACTAAAGTAAAGGTGCTCAAGGATCAATCGCATTGCCAAACATAAAGAAGCTCGTCCCAACCGCCCTCACAAGAAGCCCTTTGACAAGCGCACTCATATTAAGGCCAAGCACAATCCTGTCCAACAGTTATACCTCCCCGCAAGCAAATCCCCCACCATGGAATCCCACAAACAGAGAGTTATAATGTACAAACAAGACATGATCAAACTCCAACTTGCACACGAATCCCAAATACCATTTACCAGCTAGATGAGGTTCCAACTGTAATATTCTTAGCTATCAATTGAAGACATGACCTCGTAAGATTGAAGACTGATGAAAAGCCATTTCTATGGAAAAGCAAGAGATTGATTCGAAAATCAAGCTTCAGAGGAAAGCAGCCACAATTATGACAAGGTATCCTACATAAAAAGAAGATTAACAAACAAGGAACTCAAAAGAACAAAGAATGCCTAGAAGTCTACTTCTGTCCTGCAACACTACCAGAATTTTCCACACAAAAAGTTAAAAAGATTAAGGAGGCGCTTCCATTAAAGCAATCATTTTTTCATGATTAAATAGGTGAACCTCAACATCATCCCAGACTTAGCAACTGAAATCTAAAAGAGAATAGCCTCACTTGGGGAGCAGTAGTAGGCATACATGGTGATCACATCCTTCTCAGGCCCTAATTTTTTAGGAGACTTAAAAGACGGAAGATGTAGACAGAGCCTGGCAAAGAGCACCAATAGGCATGTAAACTAGACAGTATACTCCCCCTCCACCCAAACCAAAAACCACCCACCACATAGATCACTTCAGCTTTTGGAGATAACTATGAGCAATTTCTATATTGAAAGATTTATGCCAGATAGAACGGTTAGAAAAAACTAGTGTTGCTGGATCTCCCACTGTCATAAATGACAGAATCAGAAGTTCCTTTATAACAGTTTTCCTATCAATTACTGTCATTGAAAACATAAATATCTAGTTGCCCCCAATGACAGTAAATCATCATCTGCAAAAAATAACCATTTTGTCAATAAGAAGATCAAAGAATACTAAGTAAACCCCACTAGACATACCATATAATTGTATCCATGTCAGAGAGAGGCTTTCAATGACGCTTACAATTCATTTGAAATGCTCGTAAAGACAATTCATGAAGAAACAATTTTTTGAAACAAGCACATACAATTCTTTAGTCAAAGAAGTTGGAGGTCATGCTCAGAACAGGTGGTATACAAGGTGGAAAGAGTGGTCATATAGTAAGAAATATCAAGAGTACTGCACTAACCAAACAAAGGAACTGCTAATATAAAACTCGACCTTATCCTCAAACGACAAAGAATAGGCAGTTGCATGGTATTTCCTCAATCAAACCAGGCAACACGGAAAATCCGTAGTTGAGACATTAACTTGACTTCAGCAACAGCAACAAAATCCTTATGATAAGACCAGAAAGCTGAGTTTAAACAATCGCAGCAATAAACAAACACAGGAGAACCATCACTGGTGTTATACCATACAAGGTGAACTTAACAAGAGCAAACTCATCATTCTAAAAATGCATATGGAAACTTACCCTGCTTTATTGAATCTAATATATAGTATTAGTTTGCTATCCATTTACCAAGATCAACCGTAAAACACAACAGCTACACTTTCAAATTCGGCCATCCAGAATTGTGATTCCAAGTTGACAAAGAAGTACAACAAAATCAGCTCAATGAGGGGACCCCAAAAGGAAAAAAAAAAAAAGTCAGACTTTATCCCAATTCAAGGAGCTCTAGGATCAGTCCCATGCTGCCAAACATAAACAAGCTCATCCCAACCTGTACTAGCGAGAAGCCCTTCGACAAGCACGCTCATGTCCACGCCTACAGCGAATTCCGTGTGATGATCATACCTCCCCACGAGCGAATCCTCCACCATATAATCCCACAAGCACACTGTCATGTCGTAGGAGCACGAGGCCATCAAGCTCCCTCTGTGCGGCGAGAACTTCACCTTCCTCACTGCATAGCCGTGCCCATTGAGCACGGCCACAGGGACACGGAAATTCCTCACGTCCCAAACCCTAATGCTCTTGTCAACCGAGGCGGTGGCCATCACGCAGTCGTCGTACTTGTTCCAATCGAGGGAGAGAATCTCGAACTCATGGGCGGGATGATCATGGTGGAGCCAGGCTCCCGGACGTCCCAGATGCGGGCAGTGCAGTCGCCGGAGGCGGAGGCGAAGATGTCGGCGTGGCGGGGTTCCAGGCGGCGGAGTAGACGCAGTAGGTGTGCTCCTTGAAGGTGCGGACGCTGGCAGGGCGGTCAACTGTCCAGAGCTTGATGGTGTCGTCCCAGGCGGCGGAGAGGAAGGAGTCGCGGCGGGTGGGGTTGTAGTCCACGCTCTGGACCTCGCGCGTGTGCTCGTGGAGGGAGCGGAGGGGGTTGTTGGCGGGGGGGAGGGAGGAGTCGTAGAGCTTGACGGAGCCATCCGCGACGGCGGCGACGAGGAGGGAATCGTGCGATTCGGACCAGGCGAGGTCGTAGACGCCGTCGGCGGTGTCGAAGGAGGCGATCTCGGATATGGGGCGGCCGGGGATGGGGGGAGGGACAGGACGTGGAGGCGGCCGTTGCCGAGGATGCCGAAGTTCTGGGCGGTGGCTACGGCGAGGCGGTTCTCGTAGAAGGGGCTGAACTTGACGGAGTAGCCATTAAATGGGGCTTTGAAGATGGGCATCGCGGCGGCGGCGGCGGCGGCGGCGGTTGGGGTGGGTCGGGGCCTGCGCTTGTAGTTACAGCTGACTTTGGGATTGTTTGTCGGATCAGGGGCGAGGCCGAGGAGCCTTTTCTTTTTCTTTTAAAATTTTTTTAATTTTTTATTTCCAAAAACAAAAATATTCAGTAGAAATGTTTTCTTCGAAACCAGAGATAAGCTGTTTTTTTTTTTTTTGTAAGGAAACCAGAGATAAGCTTTTATCCTCTCTTTTGGATTTTCGTGATAAAGGTTTTTTTTTCCTTTTTTCCTAAAAAATTAATTGAATTGAATATTTTCAAATACGTTCGTAATTGTAAAAGAGCAAATCTTTTTCGTTTATTAAAAATGTCTAAAATATAAAAAAATTCAAATAAGAACTTAAAGTGGACATTATTTCAAATAAGAGTCTAACATGCATTTCCTTTCAAAGAATGGCTTGAAACAGACATTTTTTCAAATAAAGATCTGAAATTATCATATTAATCTCAAAGAAAGATCTCCCATCAATTGGCGTGGGCATTTTCATCATTTAACATTTTTTTTTCATTTTTTCCTTGTTTCTGCTCTTTTTAAAAAATTAAAAAAATAGAAATAATGTAGGAGGGCTGCCCTCTTGCCTATGGCTACCATCACATCATCGTGGGACGTGGTCAAGTTTTGGCCAACGAGATCAAACTCTTATTTGAAATAATAATTGAGATTTTAAATCCTTATTTGATATGATTTAATCACTTCATGATATTATTTAAAATAATATTTATTTTAGATTCTTATTTAAGAAAATAATGGCATTTCGAATCTTTATTTGAAAATTTTTCCTAAAAAATATAAGTAAGATTCAATATTTCGGATACGACAAAAATGCATTTAGGTACGACATCTTGAGAACGGTGAATTGGTCCACCAAGTTAAGGGGAAATTTTGCCTAGAGCGGGCGCAGAGCATTGTCAACATCGACCTAAACTTGAAACTGACCCTCCTGAATTGGCTTGAAGATGCATAGAAATAGGTAGATCATCGCATCAAAAAAAAAAAAGAAATGCTCGTGGTTGTAAAAAAAAAAATCCAACTTCGTCTAAAGGTCTTCGCACACGAGTCACGGATTCTCGAGCCGTATTCGAAGCATATCCATCCGGGAACCTTACGGACTTGAAGAACTTCTTCCCGTCTTCTCGATCCAAAGTCTAAGTCGCGAGTGGTTTTACGGTAAAACTAGGGGTGTCAAATGCCCAAATCAGCCCGAACCAAACCGAGCCGATCCGACCTGACCTGAATCGAACGATGAGGTCACCTCGCGTTTGTCCAATTCCCTTTGGCAGTGCGTCGGCCTTTTCTTAAAATCGCTGATGGTCCAAAGCAGGATCACGTGCTTGCGAAGCTAACGTTGCTCGACATGCGTGTTCCAATGTCTTTCGCATCCCTTCTTCTCCCGTTATGTCTTCACTCAGCTCAACGATTGAAGGTACGCATCTCATCTCTCTTCTGGAACAAGGGCGTGGATGAACTTTCGTGACATCGCCCATTAGGCCATTTAAAAAAAAAAAAGTGGGGACCGAGCCCAGGTCCTTCTATGCAAAAAATTTTTAGAATCATGTCTCCCGTTAATGTTTGTTGTATTTATGGAAGCGAAATCCGAGATTTCTTTGAGATATTCCTATCTTTTCATTTAAAAAAAACAGATTTTTTTATTAAAAATTTTCAATCGGATGGAGGTTTGAACTCACGAGCAGTTTTTTACTCGTGTTTGTGAATGCGACATACAACAACAACTCTCTTATTTCGGTATACTCGAGCAAACGGAGTTAGAGAGGAAACGTTCGATACATTGCTGAACTGGGGCCTGCAACATTATTCGGGGCCTCTACGTCGCTCGACTATTTGGTGGCAGCATTTCACAGCACGAATGTTTGATCAGTCGGCTTCCACCGATTGCTCTAGGCAGCCGAGGCCCTATACTCGGTCTTATTCAAGACTATTCGTTACTCCGAGCGTGCGGCACTCCGCTGTTGTCGATGATTATAAGATGGACAAATTGGACAAGCGCTTTGTTGTCGCGTGTAGTATCGATACATAGTGAAAAGCTCCAAAAATTCGTGCTGCCGGTGAAACATTGGACTATGCTCCAATCTAGCCTGTAAATTGTCCCTGATGTTTATTCACCAACCGCATCTTGGTTTCTCCATGGAGTGGTCTCATTCTTGTTTGCTGATAGAAGCAGACTCGAATTGCCTTCATTTATCACTCTCTCCTCTCTCTCTAATCATGTGCCACGACTATCCCGAAAAGGCCGCGGAGGGTAAACTTTAGTTCAGGCTCACCTAAAGCTTCCACATCCTTAGTGCATCCCATGATTACCCTTCAAAGACCAAATCTTTGAAGCAAAATCGAAATATGCCAATCTAGCAATTCTCACCTATCCCTCTCGGGCCATGCACAGTCCATTCGCCTTAAAACACCCTATTTTGTACGATCCGTTTATGCTTGAGAAGTGGGAAGCTCTTGCGATCGACGAAGCCTGGGAACTTGTTTTCCCCATTATCCCTCCATGATGTTTTTTTGACCGTAAATGGCGTAACATCGAAAAGTTAGGCGCAAATTGGTACACTTGGCAACCAAAAGCCCCAACTTGTTGCGAAAGGATTCATCCAGATGAAGGCCAACTAAACTTTTAGTCCGTAGTCCAAACAATCCCGATGTTTGCATTAATTCCTATCCATTTCAATTATTCGAATTGGGAGATTAGCCAATTAGCTACCAAGAATGCTTTCCTACTCGGTGATCTCGATATTCCTATCTACATGAAAGAATCACCTAGCCTTCATTATTTTTTTTCCCTCTGATCTTGTTGGCTTACTCCGCGTGTGCTGATATGGGCCTCAAATAGTTTCAAGGCTCATGGTTTACATGTTCAACGACTTTCTTTTTATAGTAATCAAA